>PVJH01008881.1:0-82319 GCA_004026705.1 Nesogale talazaci | reverse complement strand
ATTCAGTGTAGGTTACACCTCACTGAAGAAAAATCAAGTATCCTCACAACTAGACCAATATTTAACTTCATGACAATTGGAGAAAAGATTGATGTCAAATATTTCATCTTAATAGAATTTACAATCAATGTTCAATGAAACAACAGTCAAAAAATCAAATGCTACATTTTTCAGGAAAAAAATACAGCAAAGAATCTTTGTAAAGTGCTCAAAAACAAAGATATCACCTTGAAGACTAAAATCTCCCCGAATTTCGCCAAGGTATTTTTCAATCCCCTCATATGCATTGCAAAATTGGACAATGTATGAGGAAGACCAAAGTCAAAGTGGTGATGCGTTGAAGTTATATTGATGGTGAAAACCCTACATATACCATAGAAAGCAAGAATAATGAATAAATTTGTATTAGAAATGCAATCAGAGAGCTCCTTAAATGAGAGGATGTAATTGATTCTATAATAGCTTCTGAGGAGACCTAATACTATGCAGGTTTTCATTTTATGCATTATTTCTCTTTATGCTTCTTAACTGGATAGACATTCTCTTTTAGCAAACTGGAAAACTCTTGTTATTCCTTTATGAAGATATTCAGTAGAGATGAAATATTAACAAATTCTGTTAAAGAAAATGTCATGATGTTGAGATTTATTGACTCTTGAGCTGTCTGCCTTACTAGTTTCTGCTCTCTTAAAATTTATAAATCATGTATCACAGTGTCTAATTCATCCTGACACAAGTTGGAACCAATGTGGAAGATTTTCATGAATAATAATTTTAAATTATTAAATATTATACCATTATTTATACAGTTACTTATTAATTGAAGATCATAAAAATTACTTCATAGTTGATCTAGAAGAATAATGAGGTATTGTGAAAGGAGAACATAGAGAGAATATAGGAGGTAGGTGAGCAAAATAAATTTAAACCATACAGTGGAAAAATAAACTCTTCCAAAAGACCTCTTAAACAATTTGCACTAAATGCGTGACTTCCAAGGGAGTGGATTTCCTATGCTATTATATGCTAGTATCCTGAACGAGTTGACAGACTAGAAGATCAACTCAAAAGTTACCTGCAGAAAATGCCGCGACACTGCTAATGGATGCTAAGGTAGGTCCAACTGGGTATTACATGTGGAAGTGCTCAATCAACCTTCATCTTCATTCTGTGAGCTCAATTCTGTGAGTACTACATGAAGCTGGTAGATATCAATGTGTAGAAGTTGGAAAAAGTTAGACTTTCCTGAATGGGTACTTGTCCTGTGATACAGTATGTACTCTAAGGTAGAAATCCAAGTGAGATAAGGATCTAAGAATCTAAACCCGTGCCATTGTCAAGTTAGCACAATCAACTACTTAAAATCAAAAGGCAGTCTTTACACAACGACAAAGATCAGAATGTTCAGAAAGGAGAATGGATGGAAATAGGAAAAAAAGAAATGAATTAGAGTAAGCAGTACTAAAATAAAGGTATTGTAGTGCATGAGTTGAAGAACAATGTGTATGAATGATTAAATATAAAACTGGTGACGTACTCCACAAACTTACATCTAATTCACAATCAAATATTTTTTAAAGAGTGTAGGTCAAGATGATTATTATATTATAGAACTATATTGTCACATGTTGATATGATTGTTTCAACCACAAAGTAAGTTAAAGTCTATAGACCAATATAAAAAAATTAAGTGAGAGTCCTTTATCATGTCACTTGTCAAATTCATGTTAAATCAGACCAGATCTGAATGAGGTGGAACAACTAATGGGAACTGAACTTGGAAAGTCTTCAAAGATCATATATCCAACTCCAGAACTTTGAGATCATTCTTCTGTGAATAATCCTATCAAGAGTCAGAACTGTGATGATAGACATGGTGTAAGGTAAGGTTTTATAGAACTGCAGAGCTGCTAGTGTTTGTATACAGAAAGGTATTTATATGAAGAAATGGCTTACATAATTGTAAAACTGGCTACATTTGTCTAGTTTAACTTTCTAGGTCAAATGTAAGCTGGCAGACTCTCTTGACTCATGTAGCTACAGGAGCTCATGGAAAGAAAGCAGGATGAAGAAGCAAGAGGGCCACAAACTTGTCGTATAGAGCCGAATAAAAGCAATGCCAGCACTTACCTGATTGCTCTTTGATTGGCAGGCAATTTGTCAGGAGATGATGAATCACCTAGAGGACCTAGATGTAACAGTAAGCAAAGGGGCAAGAGTGAGCTTAGTTCTGCACAGCCTCTCCCTTATATGAAAGGCCACACCCCCAAGGAGGTGTCATTAAACTGGAACTTGACTGATAGCTTGGGCTCCATCCCTACCTTCATTCAGATACTTAGAGTTGAGGTAAAAATATAACCATCACAGGCATCCTTATATGATACTTAGAGCAACAGTGACTGGGAGAACAGATAATATCTAACACAATATTAAGTATCAAAAGATATTGGCTCATTTCTAGAATATTTATTTATTCTTTGTGTACTTGGAACCACCTAAACTATAGACCTATTTTTTTTTTTTGGCATCACTGCCCTGCTGGTAGTAGGAGGCCCAGTCTTGCTCCTGGAGAGCTGCTGCTGGATTTGAACTGACAACCTTGTGGGCTGCAGTCCCGCACACAACCACAATGCCACCAGGGCTTAGCCCTAGACCTATTTTATGAAATGAGGGGTAGTTAAAATTTTTAAAGGTTAAGAAATTAATTGCAAGAGATTGATATTCCATTTGCTATCTCTGCTTAAAAACTAGAAATTAAAGCAACAAGAAATGAGATATTTCTTTCACCTGAATATGACCAAACAAATTCATACCAGCTACCTTTGTAAATCTGTCTGCTCTAGGATTTGTTCAATGCCAGAGACAGAATTCCACAGCCTCCATCTTCAGACATCTGTCTGTTCTTAGATAATACTATAAAGTACACCAGAAACTGTACAATCTAATTATATTTGTTTTGTTTCTTCTGGCCTAGACAGCCTGGGTCCACATTGGAAAAGTTAGATACATTTTAGGGAGGATTGATATTATTACAATAGCCACGAAGCAAGCTTTAAAGATAAATTAATATCTCTAGTAATAAATAACATTATGATGTTTTTAAGATTTTTCTATATAAGGAAAGAACAAAATCTATACCCAATTAAATTATTCGGTATAAGACAACTTAAGCACAGTTAAAAAAAGTTATAAAATTATCAGTGATATCATTTATATGTATAACATTAAAAATCACAATGACTTACTTTAATGCCACATATATTTCCATTATAAAATTGCTATTTAATTTTACCTGAAAAAATTAATGCTGGGAGTTTGAACAGTTTAAGTAGTTATAATTTTTCTTTTCCTTAAACTCTTAAAAACTTACTGTAAAGACTGTAATAAAATTTTATGCTCATGAAAATAAATAAGTAAAGTGGAAAACTTGTGTTAATACAACAGGTAAAGCAATTTATATTTCTGTCCTAAATTCCCTCAATCTTCCTTTTGCAAATGAAGCCTGAGGAGCCTTAGAAATACCCTAACTCTCTGTGGTTTATCCTCGTCTTCTTTGACCCCGCTCTCATCACCACACTGCTCTTGGAGAAGGACTTATGGTTTCTTAGTTCACCCATATTTATACTTCTCCCTGTTCTATGATTACTTTCCTCCCTTGTCTAAGGAGCACTCTCCTTTGGTGTTTTTGCTGGGTCAAAGGAGATATTGGTCATACACTATCTACTCATAACGTTCTTGTTAATGGGAAAAGAAGTTAAGGATTACTTTGTGGGAAGTCTGAATATATCCATTCAAATCTTAGAGGAAGCAAGAGCACATATTGGATATTTATTTGGAGGAAGTAGGAGGCTATATGGGTGCATGAACAGACTAGTGTAACACTTCTCACATATGCTTGTCCAGGCAGATATTCCTTGTTCCACTTATAAACTTGAATTAGGTTCATCTTGAATCAGATGTCCTTCTTTGCTTTCTCCTCCTCCCATTTATGAAATAAGCCAGAGAATGACACCAAACTAGTAGGGACACAAAGTTGTATAAACAAATAATCTGCTAAAATTCTTATACATTTCCAAAACATATCTCTTTCTTTCTTTCTCTCTCTTTCACACACACATACACACACCACTCACTATAAACTGTGAACAAAGGATGCCAAAGTCCATATTCAATTATGATTTGATGATTAGCTTTGCTTTTGTTTTGTCATATCTACTTACTTTTATTCAGTTCCTTATTTTATAAAAGTTATGAATGTAACAAAGTTATCTTATTTATTGACCATCGTCAGAAAATGAGATAAGCAATAGGAATATATATTGTGAATATCTAAAAGCTATCTGATAAGTAATTTTATTTCATTTTCCTACTACTTATTTAAATCTTCCTAATTTTATCATATTCTCATCATCCATAGAAAAGTACACTAAACACTTTTTCCTGCTACCTGTGCTGCCATAATGCCTTTATGGTTAATAAGTATTATGCTAAATGGCATATGTGGATGCCTTCAGGATTTTATTTAACCGTTAAAGATAACTAAACTTGGGCTGAGCCCTGGTGGCGTAAGTGGTTGAGTGCGGGACTGCAGCCCCCGGGCTTGGCAGTTCAAATCCAGCGCCGGCGCTCAGGAGCAGCACTGGGTAGCACCCACGACCACCAGAGGCAGTAATGCCCCCCCCCCAAAAAAAAAGAAAGCAAAAGCAAAAAACAAGACAAAAACAAAACAAATATAACTAAACTCATGTCAAATAAGACCCGAAAAGTAGATTTTGAAATCCATTTTGCTGGAACTTTATAATATTTGGATACAAAGACATTTTATCTTGTGAGTTTTAACAACTTGTAGAGATATCAGGAGTTTTGTTCATGTGGAAGATGTGCAAAAGACCAGATAAAAGTATGACATTCCAACAGAAAACCGGAGTACTACAAAAGTAAGGAAACTGTGATAGGGTTGTATGTGTCATGTCACCATAGATGTTTCAAGCAAAAGATCACAGAAGCTGGATTATGTGAAGAACACAAGGTGGGAGGAGAACTCAGTAATCTGCAATGGGAGGACAGTGCAGGCTCACTTCCTCAGGGCCACCAATGAAAATAGAGATTCCAGGAGGATAAGAGAAAGGTGTGGGGAGCAAGGGGCAATGAATCACAGCGATCAGCATATAAGCCACTTCCAGGGCCCGGGCAGCAGAGACGTGGATGAAGAGTGACAGAGGATGTTCTATCCTTAGCCAGGGCTCATGAAGGAGGGTGGGCAGCAAGGAGAGGGAGGAACTGAGGAGCTGATATCAAGTGCATAGGCAGAAAGAAAGTGCTTTGAAAGCGATGATGGCAGTGTGTGGACAAATGAGCTTGACACACCGGATGGATTTGTGGATTATAATAAGAGATGTAAGAGTCTCCAATAAAAGTATTAATTAATACCAATTTTTTTTAAAAGAGTGAAGGCATGGAGTCTAGCCTGTGAATCAAGCCACAGCCTGATGATGTCTGCTTGAGACATGAACTTCTCATGACGATTCTGGGAGCTTCCTTTCTCTCTGCTTCCTGTTCAAGCCACGTGGAGCTACACTGAGACCTGAGGGACCCTTATGACGGAGACCTTCACCAGCCCTGTAAAACTTCCACTGCCACCAGATCCACTGCCACTTTTCACACACTGGGCTGTGAAATTCCCGCATCCTGCATCATTGCATATGACTGTCTGAGTCTGAAGAACAAATATAGGACTTATCAACTTGATCTTGACTGGGATGTGATATTTTCTCAATATGCAATTGCTCTTTGATAAAAGTACTCTCTCTGTCTCTCTGTCTCTCTCTCTGTCTCTCTGTCTCTCTCTCTATCACACACACACACACACACACAAACCTCTCTCTTATGAAATATGACTGTCTGTGGATTTCTTCTCTAGTCTACCCAGACTAACACACATGATAATGACTTTGAAGATGGTGCAGAGTCAGGGAATGTTCATTCTTCTGTCACTATAACCTAGAATTGAACTGGTGGCACCTGATAACTACAGCATGTTTTTGTACCTCACCTCTTATTGCTGTTAGTGTTATACCTTCCACATTTCTCTTGCTCCAACATGTAAACTTATTTTGTTCAATGTTCTAGTAGTTCACACACAAAAATGACCACATTGCCTTAAATTCAAATTGTCCCTGGATTTGTTTCTCTAGTCAACCCAGGCTAACACAGGTTAATCTTGGTAAAAGGATGATGTACTACTCCCAGCAGTCAATAGATTATTGACCTTGAGCAGGTTTGTTTCATTTTAAGGAACTATTTTCTTAGCACTAAAATGAATAATTTTGATAAAACACACCTAAAATTAGTCATAAAAGCACAAAGATCTTTAACTCAGATGTGTCTTTGCATGTGGAATTAAGTGCATTATAGAAAAAATATGTAAAAGTTTCAAAACATATAAATATATATATATATATATATATTTAAATATATATTTTACATTGTTGTGGTGGTAGGGTTAGGCGCAGTTGTGCAGTATTTGAGACAAGAATGATGTCCTTTACCAAAGACTGGTCTTTCCTGATCACATACCCAAAGTTTGTTTCACAACAACGACACATTCTGGGTGTACTTCATCCAAGACACATTTGTTTGCTCTTTTGAAAGTCCACGGTACTTGGATTCTTCTTTGCCAATAGCATAATTCAATGCATCAATTCTTCCCAGTCTTTATCATCCATTCCAATTTTAATATAAATACATGATGATTGAAGTCCCATGGCTTGTGTTAGATACCACTTAGTTCTCAAAGTGAGATACTTGTTTCTCACCACTTAAAAGAGTTCCTGTACAGCAGCTTTGTGCAATGCATACCTCATTTGCCTTCTTGACTGCCACGTCCCTGAGCATTGGCTGTAGATATCAGCAGCATGGAATATATGTCAACTTCCATCTTTTTTCCCAATTATCATGATGCTGTCTATTGGTCTAGTTTTGAGGATGCTGGTGAGCTTTCCCTTGAGTTGCAATTGACACTGATGGCCATAATCTTTGATTATCTGTTAGTATTTCAAGTCCCCCTTGTTTTCAGAAAACAAGATTGTGCTATCGTCATATTACAGGTTGTTAAGATACCTTTCTCCACAGCTACTGCTGATAGTATGCATCTTCATACCACTAAGCCTTTCTAATTTACTCAGTATATCGACTGAATAAATATGATAAAAAGACTTAAGCCATGCAATATTATCTTGTTCTGTTCAATCAACTATAGCTAGATTGTCCTTGAGCACAACAAAATATACTACCCTTAAGGGTTCTGGAACCTTTATTCTTCTCAAATTTTATCCTTAGGTTCTTATGATCTACGCAAAAACGGTTGTATAGTAAATTAGTCAATAAAATCTTTCAACCAATATTTTGATGCCAGCAATATATTCCTTATGCCATGACCTCTTCTTGAATTTCTGATAGCTGGCAGTCAATTTACTAGCTGCAAATATTTTAAAATTATTGTTGGTAATATTTTGCTTACATATAATATTAATATGGCATTGTTATCATTTATCGCTTCCTTCATTTCATTAGGTTACCTCTTTGGAATAAGCACAGACATGCATCTCCTTCAGTTGACTGGCCAGATAGTTTTCTTCCAAATATCTTGATAGATGAGTGCTTCCAGTGCTTCAGCAGCTCTCAGAAATACTTCAATTGGTATTCCATCAGTTGCCAAAGCTTTCTTTTTCATTATCTTTTTTGTGTGTGGCAGCATTGCCCTGGTGGGAGTAGGAAGACCAGCCTTACTCCAAGAGAGATGCTGCTGGATTTGAACCATCAACCCTGTAGGCTGCTGTCCCACACACAACCACTGCACCACCGGGGCTCAGCCAACTTTCTTTTTCAGTAATGTCTAGAATGAAGTTGAACTTGCATTTCCTTAATGTAGATGTGAATGTATAAATTAGCAATACAGCTTATGTAACAATACAGTAACATATTACATAAATTGTTTTCTATCATTATGAGTGTACCGATTGACATTAACTGTTCTAAAACACAGCTGCTCCTACCAGGAAGATATATAAAATTTTATAACTAAATTTTTTCTCTGAAAATATTTCGTATACTATCTGTATTTTATTTGATTCATAGTATATGTCAAAAATATTAGCTAAGGGTTGACAGCTATATCTCATATTTTTACTTCATGCTATTTGAAGCCATTTGGTAAGTGCTACATCTTATGGGTCTTTTGGTGAGATTTCTCCTTTTTTCTCTTTATCTGCAAGCTGTTTCTCTCTGTCATGTCACAAAGAGAGATCAGATCATCTGTTGCTGCACAATATATGCACACATTCACAGAGGAACACATACTTAGCTACAATTCTCACTGCACTTTTTTGTGATAAATGTTAAGCCTAGGGCACCTGAGTAGGTAACACTTCCCATTATCTGGGAGTTCAGCTGAATGTGTAAATGCTTTGGGGTTTTTAGTTTCAGAAATGAGTGGAGGTGTTGACTCAGAGCTATTGTTATCATGCAATACGAATGTGTTTTCACTCAAAACAAAGACTTTGAAGACATTCAGTAATCCTGATCTTCCATGTTGGCCATATTTCCAAAAAGAAAGTGACAGATATAAGGATTGAAGAGCAGCAAGTGTTATAACTCTCACTGAGTTTTTGAAAAATGTGAATTGATGTGGTTACAGATAAATGACTGCTACCTCAAGGCTAGAAGCAAGATAGTAAAATATATTGATTTTCTGCTTGGTAGATTGCAGTAAGAATTGTCTCATATTTGGCAAAATTGACAATGATCCAAGGAATAGTAGTAAAAGAAAATAAAGATCTACAAAAAAAACCCATTTTATTTTCTAAGTGGTTTCTATTGCTGATTCACTGCTGTAATTGTGGCTTGAATTTGACAGCTAATCATTGGTTGGCTTATGTTGCTTTTGAGTCTCGATTTTACAACAATGAGACTAGGATCCAATTTTATCTTGATTGGAGTTGAAGAGCTTAATATCAGCTCAAGAATTCAAATGGTATTTACAAAAATATTGACAATATGGAAACTAAAGTATGCAAAGAGTTTTTAAAGAAAATTGTATCCCTAAAATTTTTTTCTCAGTGTCTAGTCACAAAGACTGTTCAGAACATCTGCCAGTCCCCAATGTGTGTGTGTGCATGCACACACTTCTCCCCACGCACACACTGACTCTTCAGATTTATTGAATGTCTCTCATAGAACAGGGATCTGTGATTTGCCCAGTTATAAAAGGTATATACATGCACAAGCAGATATATTTTTCCCTTATTATCTGTCTTCTTGTCATCCCATTATTAAAATGAAGAATATTTTGGAGGACACATAGGGATATGGACCTCCCCCACTACCACCACCATAGTGATATTGAAGTCTTCAACTATTTTGGAGGAGGAAATTAGCTGGAAACAATAGGAAATGGTCACAGTGATATAGCATTTGAACTAGGTATTAATAGCAGGTCTTGGTATTTTGTGGAGACAAGAGAATGATTATATATATATATATATTCACATATACATACATTCTAGAAAAAAGATACAGAGTGACAGGAATGTATAGGTAAGAATTAGAAAGAAATAAGTAAAGGAAGTTCAGTCGGAGTGAAGAACAGGCAAATTAAAGGTGCAAATGCTATTATTGTTGAAAAGCTATGTTTAAAGCTAGATTGAAATGTTTGAAAGCTATAATAACATATATATATGTTAACATATATATATATAACACATATATATATTTCAAAAAGTTCATGATGCAATGGATTGAAAAACCAGAATTTTTTATATAGACTTTTTGGAGCTCTCATATCTATAAATATCAACATTCTTAATGGAAGATAGAAAAGTATATAAACTAAAGAGAGACTATATAACTATATATATATATATTTCTCATCAGATCAAGCACAAAGTATATGAGACGGGAAATCAAGTAACACAGTTTTAATCATTCAAGTCAGAATTATCATTTAAGCTACTAGAGTTGTCTCTCCAAAGAGAGAAATTTTCCTATTAGAGACTTATTCCTGTGTCAGATCCTGTAACTGTAACTTGGATTACTCTGTCATGAATAGGCTTATGCACATCAGATTCTCACAGTTGAAACTCTGATACGGTTCTTTCATACTTGTGTTATATAATTTACAATCCTTGGTTCCCAGATGTTGCTATGCTTCTTTCTTGTGGGTTTAGTTGACATCTCACTTAGAAGCCTGCTTGTCTGAAAGCAAGCCTTTAAGACGCAGGACACTGTTCTATCTGATAGATAGTGCCATTTATTTACTTCACCACATTTTCCTATAACACCCACTACCTTCTGCATTTTCTTCACGAGGCTGAGTAACAAGCAGGTTGATCTTCTTGTTTTGTCTTTTCATAAGAACTGATTGTTCTTAGACTGGAGATAGGGTTAAATATGACCCCCAAATCTATTCCTGAATCTATGCTGTTGCTTTTTTAAATCTATGGTACTGCTTCACTGTAATGGCATTCTTGGTAATTTATGCTAAAGAATAATATCGATCATCTCTAGACAATATCAATCATCTGGACAATAAGGAACTTCTCATAATTCCACTGATTAGCCTATGGTATTAATTTTAAAACACTATTGAGAGGGCTGAGCCCCAGTGGTGCAAGTGGTTGAGTGCGGGACTGCAGCCCATGGGCTTGGCGGTTCAAATCCAGCGGTGGCTCTCAGGAGCAACGCTAGGTGGCTCCCACGAGCAGCAGAGGGCAGTGATGCCCTCCCCCCCCCCCAAAAAAAAAAAAACACTACTGAGAGAGGTAAAATGAAGCAAAGTAGACTAACTACAAATTCCAAAACATGCTATAAATCCTTACCTAGCTGATGCTATTTGCACAAGCAATGGGAGTTAGTGGTCAGGCATATTTTGCATTAATATTCACTGACAATGTCATCACAGGTCTTCCAGGATAATGCATATCAATATAGTAAGTAGACCATTGATGTACTAAGTAAATGCTATTCCACTTATCTCCATTCAATACTCTTGGTGTATCTGTCTTCAGGTTCTTTAAAAACCATGCGGTTTCAGTCTTGAATCTTCAGGTGACAGGTATGTTTGAGGCAGATCTTAGTTTGCCTTGGTTTGGGATCATGTTGTGCCCCTCTAAGTTCCGTGATTCAATAGAATAATCTTCTATTGCACGTGATCTGGGTATTTATGGGATATACAGAAACTTAGACCAATGTTTCCTCTTAGGAGCATAGTACCAGGCATATTTCCCCTTCAGAATCCTTAAAAGTATTACTACTCATTGTTTTTCCCCAAAAGAAGTTGGTCCTACCCTCTTTCTTTAAATCAGTGTATGTGTACTTGTCTTCTCCAAGATGCATTTACTCCCTTATCACCTCCTGACTAGATTTTCCCACCAGTACCCTTCATAACTCTGGCAAGAATGCCTACCAGTCTGGAGGGTGGGGTGATGGCGGCCATCTAGTCATGCCTTTACAAGGCATCCACTAATGGTCATCCTTCCCTCCTCCTCTCTTGAAAATCTGATCCAAACTGATATGAGAACTTCTCCACCAATGCTTCCATAGACACACATAGGGAAGATGACACTTGGGTCAGACTTCTGATAGAGCTGTCTGTCTGACCTGGCCAGCAGACTGTGTGGCCAAAAAGCCTGAGCCTTCCCATCTGAATGCACTTAGAGCAGTGGACTCATGTAGTATTTGTTCTTTGTTATTGACTGTCTTCACTCAGAATAATAGTTTCCAGATCTCCCTTGTCAAGGTGTTCCATGATTTTATCACTGTTTTTCAGGGATGAGTAGTATTCTATTGTGGTTTTATCACTGTTTTTCAGGGATGAGTAGTATTCTATTGTGTGTATACACCAAATATTTTATCCTTTCTTATACTGAGGGGGATTTTGACTGTTAGAAACCTCTTACTACTATGAACTGAATTATAGACATGGGAAATCACATGGCTATGACAGGATCTCTCTCTTATTTATTTGGGATATATATTAATCTTGTTTTTATGGTATTTCTATTGCCAGCTGTCTTAGGAATCACCACATTTCTCTCCACAGTGGTGTATATGTTTACAGGGGTATATATTTACCAGCCAATCAGCAGTGTATAAGTATTCTACACCCTCCCCAGCATTTATTGTCTATTTTTCTATGTTTTATTGGGTTATGATTGTGGGTTTTAGATGGTACTTAGGCTGCAGCACACTCGCAATTATTTTTATGTTTAAAACCAGTTTGGTTTTAATATACTAGATCTTAAATTCTGAGAACTTCATTTAAAGAATGTTATGGGTGAGAGTCAAAGGTCAAAATCCATTTCAAAGTGAATTTTAAGCCTCCCTTGAATTGTTTCTGATCAATAGGCATGTGAGCAGATTTTGTCTCTCGCAGAGTATGGATTTCTTACACTCTCGCTAGCCAACCCAGGAATGGGAGGCATCCTTCAAGGATTTTCTGTTTTTTCCTTGATGAATATTATTGTTCTAGGGATCAAATAATCCTAAGTCATGCCTTATGAGACATGCCTTGAGTGCCTTAGTGAGAAGACCCAGAACCAATATTGTAAGTTATTCTTTCTAACATAATACATATGTCCAAATTATGGTTCCATTCCCTCTTTATAATCCTACCTCTAACTCTATTGACAACTGATGTATTGACAACTGACAATGGCAATGACATTGTCTTTTATTATCTGTGTCCTATTTAAGTACTTTTGCATCTATGAATTCTTAGACACCATTCTGACCTTGTATAAATGGTATGCCTCATTTGCATGTTGTGCCTTTGTCTTTGTTTTGTTTGAGACTTAATAAATGTTCTTAAATTATGTTTGCTATTTGGTGTCCCTAACTCAATGGAGAGGTTCAAGCTCCCTCAGTCAAAACAAGATCGGGATGGTCCGTGGAAATGTTGTTCACGTGTAGATTCATATTGAAGTGAAAGAAAGTTTAAACATGTCCATGAGAGGAAAAATACAACTTAGAGTACATACCACTTCAGTTAGAGGATGTTTCTAGACTAGTTTTAACACAGTGGACACTAATACATGGAATAAATTTTGAATCAAAACAGTTAAGCAAATTTTTGAAGGACAGTTTTAAAAGTCAAAGCTTTTGTTATGAAAATAGAAAAACCTATTACCAGCAATGCCAATTCTGACTCATATCTTCTATATGAGTTTTGATGGTTATAGTAAATAGTAAAAAATAAAGCAACCTTAATATTATCTTTCTCTTTTCATTATAAATTAGTTGGGGGGTTAGGTGCCAAAAAATCATTTTGCATTTAACAACATAGCTAAAGCTTGCCTTGATCCCTCCCCTTCTCCTCCCATACCCCACCCCCTTCTTCCTCCTGTAGAAGATTATTTCCCGAGCACCCATCCAGGAGTCCTGGGAGATAGTGGCTGTGAGTGGAGCTGATAACCTCAAGGGAAGAAGATGATGCTTTCTACTGCCATAAAGTGAAATAGTGTGAGACAAAGTCCAGGGCAGTTCTCCCTGGTCCTACAGGATTGCTATGAACTGAAATAAAGCTCTTTGGCAGTGAGTGAGTGAGTGAGTGAGTGAGCACTTGCCTGTCTTCTAGTCTATTACTTCTTCCTTTTCTTTACTCTCATACCCTTGGTAAACATCAAAATGTATCTTTGTTGCATGGATAAAACTTTATCTAGAAATTTTCTTTTATAACAATAATCTCATACAATATTTTTCTGTTGAATTTGAATAATTTCACTCAACATGCTGTCTTCAAACAACTGAAAATAGACTTATATGACCCAGCAATCCCTTTACTTGGTACATAATTTAAATAAGTAAATAGTAAATAAGTAAATAGGATAGTGCAAAGAGATATGTACATGCACACAATCATTGCAACACTATTCAAAATAGTAAGTAAGCAGAAAAAAACTAAATGTCCATTAGTGGAAGAATGAATAAATACACTATGGTACATATGCACAACATGCACATCATTAAAAATTAGTGATGAAACACCTTATGACATTTATGGACTCAGAGGACATTATGTTGAGTAACATTAAAGCTATAAAACTTTACAGGAGGAAAATATCTCAGCTTTTTTCTAACAAGTGGGTGGATTTAAAGCACTAACCTTTTGATTAGCGGTCTAAATTTTACCTAAGTGTAAGACCAGGATTGCTACAATTGTTTTCTAAAAATACCTCAGGTTGCACACATCATCTTTCCAGTGGTGTTGGGTTGCCACTTCTCTTCCTACAAAAAGTTTTCAGTTGTTTTTTGGTATAACTTTCATTACAATTATATGATATTGCTATGAATTTTCCCCCTCCCCACCCCTCTACTAACTCTTCAGATTATATATTCCATTTAGCTTCAACATCTTCATACTCAAATAATAATTTTGCACATAAAACAGCTGGTATATTATTGGTAAGTGCTTGTTAGTCTCTTTCTTCACTATTGTCTCACACTATCTGAAATGCCAGCATGAATTTTTAAAATTTCATTCAGCATGAAGATAAACTTTATGGAATACTATGAGCAAAACATATTTGGTACACATTGTGCAATTTAGAAGATTTATAAGAGGGTATACTGAAAAAATAAACCACTTGGACAGAGTGGAGCTTTCACAGAACACAATATTCCAGGTAGGCAAGCATCTAGTAGCTCACTGTGAGTTAGTGCACCAAGTGACATCTCCCGGGAAGTATCTCTTGATTATGGAGAATTTTTTCATGAAAGCAATTTCCTTCATGGAGCATTTTTTCATGAAAGCAATTTTCTTCAAATCTTGTGTTTTTTTTTGTTGTTGTTGTTGTTGTTGTTTTTTGGTGCTGGCTGATTTAAGAGAACAGAGTGCGCCTATGTAATTTTGTTTCCTGCTTGGGAAAAATGTCACTGAAACTGTTGTGATATGAAACTGAGCTTAAAAAAAACTGTGAGGGCTGAGCGCCAGTGGCATAGAGGTTGTGTATGGAACTGCGGTCCACTGGGATGGAGGTTCAATTCCAGCAGCAGCTCCATGAGAGCAAAGGCTGAGTCTCCTACTCCCACCACCAGACGGCAGTGATGCCCCAAAATGAAAAAAAAAAAAGGACAGTGAAATGGGAAAAGCTTAAGTGTTTGAGTGGTTTTCTCATTTCAAAATAGGTAAAATATTGATTGATATCAAACTTAGTTCTGGACATCCAACATTTTCCTGAACAGATTAAAATGCTGACTCATAGTGCATTTGGCGTTTCTTACACCAGGTCAGACCATTCATCAAGCTTTTTATTTAGAGGTTCTGACAAGATAGTGTAATAGTGTGTCGTATAAAAGGCCTGATTTTTTGCAGATAGGGTACTGGTTTTGCCACCACAACAATGCACCCGCTCATGCCACCACCTCAGTGTGCCACTTTTAGGACTGTCTTCAGCCACACATGTTACTCACATGACCTCACACCCTGTGACTTCTTCTTTTTTCCCATGAGTAAAGAGGGACATGAAAAGACAACAATTTGATGACAAAGAACAAATTAAGAAAAATGTGAGGGAGGTGCTGTCACCCATCCAAACGGATGATTTGAAAAATATTTTCAAGAATGGAATCACAGACTTGAAAATGTGTTAAGTGTAGTGGAGAGTACTTAAAGGTCACAAGAGTGTTTTGTAAATAAATTTATATGCATAGTTTGAAGAAAATTCAATTTTGGGGGTACCCACTTATATATAAATCATATGTATATATGAGGGGATTTGGGGTTTGTAGGCTAAGATGTAATATCTTATCATTTGATATTTTGACTTATTATAAATTTGGGTGCTTTTAAAAAAAATGAACAGGAAATACACTTGTATTAAGGCTCTGGTGAGGGCTGAGCCCCGGTGGCGTAAGAGGTTGAGTGCGGAACTGTAGCCCGTGGACTTGGAGGTTCAAATCCAGCGGCGGCTGGGTAACACCCACTACCACCAGAGGCAGTGATGCCCACAAAAAAAAAAGGCTCTGGTGAATCCCCTCTGATTTCCCTGGATGTGAATTGCTTTGTTAATATGCAAAATACATTGGAAATTAAATTATTGCAAATGCTGATAAGTTAAAATTTAGCATCTTGTCATTTGATCTCCATATTGATTCATTTTAAATTTGTTCCAGATTTTAATATTTTCTCCTTTCTTTTAGAATGTGTTTTATATATAGATATATATTTTTTACTTTTGTTGGTGTACATGTTAATGCTTTTCCTGTACATGAAATCCAGGACAAACAAATTTATTAAAACAGTATAGATGGATTCTTGACGGTATGACAGAAGTTAATTGGAAATAGGGAGCTAATAATGATGGTACAAAAGCAAGCAAAACTATTCTATAACTGATTGTAGTGATGACTATACGACTTTTCTTGTGGTTGCATTATTGAATTGTATGATATATGAATTCTATAAACCAATAAAACTGTTTTAAGTTCTAAAGTGGAAATACAACATCTATTTAGATAATAAAACTAGACATTTTCTACATGAATAGATTTTATTAAGAAAGAAAACAAGATAAAGTGATAGTGTAGATTAGAATATAGCATACTTTCCTGTAGAATAGTCACAGACATTTAAAAACATATTTAAAAAGCTATATTTTAAGTTAGGACAATAATGAAAATATAAATATGAGGAAAAGGATTTAAGAAAATAACATGAACAAGGTTTTGTAGTTGTGACAGTTACATAATCTCCTGTCAACTTGAGCCAAGTTGTACCCTGTCAATCAGTTCATACCCAATAAAGCCTGTGTGGCAATGTCCTTTTCCTGAGGATTCTGAGAACTCCCTTATTCCTCTCTGGAGACTCTCTTTCTCTCTCTCTCTCTGCCTTCTGTTTCTTGTTGTGGAACAGAGAGCAAGGGGATATAAGTGAAGACACATGCCTGCATTGTGATGGTTTCACTTCCACTGGATATAGAAGACCTACCATGCACTACTCTGTAATCTTCCTATACTTTTTGCATGTTTTGTATAAGTCTAAAGAGTAATTTATGGACCAGTATTGGTTATATCGGCTAATATCAAGTTTATGGGCTTAATCTGCACTGGGTTGGGATGTTTTCTCAATATGTAATTGTTAATTTATATAAATTTATTTCTTATACACATATGAGTATCTCTGAATTTGCTTCTCTAATCAACCCAGTCCAATAGAGTAGTCAACAATGTTTTGGAAACCAGAATGATAAAAATTGAAAATAGCATAATATATATGAACAAAAGCAAGAAGGACTATGGTATAAAATTACAGCAAACTGCTAAGTAAAAACTTTCTAGATAAGGCAATTTTTTTTGAACACTCTTCTATAATATGGAAAGGCTTTAAAGGATTTTTAACAGAGCATATGGTCTAACTTGGAGTAGGGTGAGGGACTATAGCAGGTAACTTTAGAATAGACAGTTCAATATTGGATAGACTCTGGGATTTAATTAAGATATCATTTCAATGGCTCAGAAAGAAAACACTGATGGAATTGGCCCAGTGTTAATAGTAAATTGGTCAGAAGAACCTGATTTGCAAATGTAGTTCAGGATAGTTCTGATAACTTTTACTCAGAAAATATGAGTGACATATGCAAGACTTCAGGAGTAAAGAATATTTACAAAAGTCTTGGCTTGATCAATTCACAAAATGGATATGCCATTTATAGTTAGGGACAGAATAGAGGAGGACATTGCTCTGATAAAATGAACCAATGTTAGTCAAAAGATTAATTTTAAATCTGTTAAGTATAGTTTTCCTATTAGAGTTCCATATAAATGTTAACTAGATAATTATGCATTTTAGTCAAGATTACAGGGAAGTTATTACAGGTAAGAATTTAAATCTGGGATTTAGTAGTGTGTGAGTTACATAACTTCATGCCAATTTGACAAGATATAAACATGTAGGGTATTATTCAGTCTCACAATTAGGCCATATCCTGATGGTGCCTCCTGCAGGCATGGCCTCATAATAAAAAAGGGCATGAGCACCTTCTTCCTTTTTTCTGCCTTCACCTTCCTGCTGGGTGAGTCTGGGTGCTGCAAAAGCGTGATGCTGCATACACTGTCATGGTCCACCAGCTTTTAAACCCAACAACCTGCCATCTTCCTACACACCTGTGTGAGTTTGAAGAGGAATTGTGGACTAGTATTTGACTTATGGACTTGAGTTGGTATCGGGCTGGGATGTTTTCTCCATATAAAATTACTTCTTTATATAAAACTTATTTTTACATATGTAGGAGTGACTGAATCTGTTTCTTTGGTCAAGCTAGCCTAAAACCAATGACATATAGATAATAGTTGAAACAATATACTTTTCCCAAGGATGGAGGTAGAGAAGGGTAAGCACTTTATGCACATAATTGCATAGGTGTTGGAAAAAGACAAAACTCCAAAAATAAAATTGAGGTAGGAGAACACCAGGGAACCCAGACACAGAACCCAGAGACACAATCAACTGACTGTGGAAGATGACGTTTGAAGAAGGAGAGAGTCAAGTATTTCCACTGCTGCTGAGGATGAAGTTCTATGATAAATGAAAATTGACCATCAATAATTGAGCGGACTAAATGAGTCTGACAATACAGAAAATAAAGTTTTCAGGATATGTCACCTTTAAGAAGTTGTTCTATAAATAAAGAGTAACTAAGGGCCCTCGATGAAAGATTGTTAAGGTATGTGTTATTTGAGAGAGTTGGTAATAAAATGGGGTAGACGTAGAAGTGCACCCTTGAAAAGCAGGAATGACAAAGGTGTGATGAATCAGGTCTAGGAAACAATGACACGGACAGATTGGGGGGCAGAGACCCTCGGAATGAAGACTTGAAGAGGCAGAGAAAAGGCAAAAGAGAAGGATAAAATAGGAACAATATTTATAACAAAGTGAAATAAAAAAAATCTCTCTACTTAAGAGTGGGACATCATCTACTACCTATTCCCTAGGCTAAGCAGGGCTCTCCCATTTGTGATTTTTAGATATCCTGGGTATTGCAGGCGGCAGGATATGTGGCTCGCAAAGGGACTGAGTTGCATCTCCGTACAAGAATAGGATCTCCCCTGTCATCAGAAAAAAGAATGAAATACTTATGTACTTCAGAGGTTCTACTGCCAGAGACGCAAGTATAAGTAAAGGGGAGACTTCCACTTAAACAGAAGCTGATGATAATTTAACTCCCTTCTGGCAGTCAAGCAACCACTCTATCACCAGCCCTAGGTTCACACATTTGGCTCTTCTTTGGTGGAAGATATTCCCTTTGTGTAAAACTTTTCCTGAGGTATACTCCCCAGATACAAGTACTCTGTTGTGTAACATTTTTTTTCTTGTTGTACTTTTATCATCTCAATCCTCTTTGAGTCTTACTTTATTGTCTTCGCATAATTGCCTAATAAAGCACATACAACCCTCTTCATGATTTCCTTAAAAAATTAGCTAAGGTAAGAATATACTTTATAGACTCAGCTAAGACACTTTCGAAAGTGAAAGAGAGCTCAGTTAACAATTACACCAGAACAAAGTATAAATGCTGGGCAGATTAGAAGTGGGGCCCCTTCATTCATGCATCAACAATGGACTCGGCTTTCCTGAAAGCATGGAATATATAATTTTCTAAGAATCTCACTTCATACCCTTAAAAAAGCAGTGAAAGGGAGGAGATACCAAACATTATCATTCCTATAAAATAGCCTATTCATATTCTGTCATATGAACCACTTTAGAACAAAATTTAACTTTGAATTGTGTAATTAATAAGGGGGAGCACAAATGAAATCTATAGTTCCTATGCTAAATATTTATACTTAGTACAGCAATATTTTCAGAAGTAAATGTATAAAAACATCTTGGAGGAAGCACTAAGTATGCCTTTTCAATTCACGGTGTCATTCAACTGGAAATGAAGGCTAGCAAAAGTTTTAAGCAGAGTAGGAAAATCTGGATCTTGAAATAAGACATTTTTGCAATAGGTCAAGAAAAAGTGAATCTCTCACTATATATAGGTGGCATGCGTCTACATAGAGAAACACAAGGATTAAAAGTAGGTGCAAATATTATCATTTGAAATATCAGGAGTGATGGAAGAAGTCTTTTTTCATTAGATGTGACAGCTACATTTTAACTGTTCAAATTTCAGATCAATGAACTGAGGCTATTTGCACAGTTGAGCTTCATTGTTTACAACACTGGACTAACAGCAGACACTTGAGGGTTGCTTGAAGGATGGTTAGTTAAAGCTGCACTGAAAAATCACACTGCATCCTCTGGCTGTGGGGAAACACCTTACTGGTTCACAAAAGGCTTTCATTAGCTTCTGGAAGGGGGAGATAGGAAGACTCTGGGACTACCTCAGTCAAAAAACATTTTCAGTGTGGGGAAAACAATTGTTAGTAGGCTACAGAAATCACTGTAGTACAGTATGTGCATGTAAGTGCATATAATGATATAGTACTTAATATGTAAAGCATTTAAAATATTCCCATAGTAAACAGCAGTCACACAATTAGATTAAGTGTTCAATGAATTATTAGATGCCTAAAGGAATCACACACCATTATATAGAATTGCTATTTTTTATATTATAAATGTAAGTGGGATGCTTATTTTGAATTATGCCATAACACGATAGGAGTCTACATGAATGAGTATTGAACTTCATGAATTATAAATAAACATTTCACTTGGAATTCATTTGTCTGAGAGTCCAGAAGTCCTAGAACAATGTCACTTTTCTGCTTATAGCTCCCAAGTTAGCTACAATCCGTAACTAATTAAGTTTGCATTAGCAGGTTGATAAATGGGCCACTTGTTAATTCTGTAGGAATGGTACAAAATTATCTTATGTATCTTAACAAAGGATATTAAAAAAGGAAAAATTAATGATAAAATGCTATGAAATGATTATTTTGAAACTATTTAGCTAATCACCAGTTTCTAAAAAACAAGTAGCTGAAGAGGACCTAGAATACAGAAAATTGTACTTATAGTTGATTTTAAAATCATAAGAATAATGTTAATAGAAGCATAGTATTTGTGAGTGAATGTGTTGCTTTCAGTGGACACATACTCAAGACAAGATATATTAGAAAACTGTATACTATTTGAATGCCCAACTATAGTTAATTGATTAAGCATGCAGATTGAGTCCATATGGTGCAAGGATGCAACCCTGACACACACACACCTTACCTGGTTTTACACATTCCCTTGCTCTAGTCTCACAACTGCCTTTTGATCCGTTTTCAGGTTCCCCTTGAGCACAATGATGTGCTCCAGACTTCTCATTCTCCTCAAGGATTCGCTATCTACTGAACGGTCAAATGACATGGCAAAGTCCATAAAACATGACTACACATCTTTCTGGTTTTCTCTGCTCTATGCCAATACCCATACGACATCAGCCACACAACACTAGCTTCCCTTACCCCTTTCCTGTCCCTACACAACTCCCTTTTAATGTACTGCTGCAACCATTGCTGGATGATCTTAAAATTGTACTTGCATGTGATGTCAGTGATGTTCTGCAGTTTGAGCATTCTTTTTTCTCATCTATCTTTGGAATGGGTAGGGTCTCTTCCAGTCAGTTGCTCAAGTACCTGTTTTCCAAATCTCCTGGCATAGGCAAATGAGTGATGCTGAACTTATCAGATTGTTGAAACAACAGTGATTCTTATGTGTGTCGTAACTCTGTATGGTGACAGAAAGCTATGTCTTTCACTTCGAGCTTAGTTAGGTACCATTAAACCAGTTTCAACTTGTATGAATTCTAGGAACAACAGAAAAAGAGCATAGTCCAGTCTCATGCCATCTTCAAAATCTTTGTTAGGTTTAAATATGTTAGTACGGTAAGCCACCATTTGTCTCTTAGTGTGTTGTATGGTGCTAGCTTGCGTGCTGCTGGGTCACTGGAAGTGATGTCACTGATATTTCAAATACCAGCATGGACACCCAAGGTGAACATGTTTCATGGGAGCTTCTAAACTAAGATTAGTCAATGAAGATGGAATAGGCTGCTCACTACTGAGGAAGTTGTCACTGAAAATCTTATGCATTGATTTGAAACATTGTCAGATACTGAAAAACTAATGAATGGAAGTAGAACATTGTCCAAAATAGTGTCAGAGGATGGGCCCCTTAAGCTGGTGGGAACTCAAGATGTCCCCAAGGAAGGGCTGATTTCTCCGGGTGGAGTCAACCACCCTGGTGTGAGTGGGTTAAAGATCCATGAGAGTGGAAACGGGATTTTCATTTGCTGATGGGTGTAACACAAGCGAAAGTGAAGCAACAGCTAAAAACAATCTGTCATGATCAGAACATGAAATCAGCTAAATATGAATCTAGGAAAATGGAAGTGGTAAAAAATGAAATAGAATACATAAAGAAAGATATCCTAGGCATTTGTGAGCTGAAATGGACTAGTATTTGGCCATTTCGAATCAGAAAAATCACATAATTTACTATGTTGGGAATGACACAGTCAAGATACCTTATAAAAGACATTTTGAAATTAATCTTGATATACAATGCTGTGTGTGAGGATTCTATATGCCATCCAGAAAATCAAGCTAATACAACTTACCATTTACCAAAGTTAGTTGTGAGGAAATTGAAGAATTTTATTATTGTCTGGAGAGTGAATTTGATCAAGGGTCATCAAAACTTATTATCTGAGGGTTAGGGTTAAAAAACTTATTTATTTTAGGCAAAATTTGGAAACAACAAGAAGAACATTAAATGGAAAATATGGTATTGGTAATCATGATGAAGCTGGGGACCATAGCAAAATTTAGAATGACAAACAATTCCTTCAATACAAATACCCCCTTTTCCACAAAAGTTGACTGTGCATAACACCAAAGGTGCATGAACTTCTTCAGACGGAATACACAGTAATCACGTTGACTGTGTCTGTTGGAACAGAAAATGGAGACTCTTAATAACAGCAGCTAAAACCAGGCAAGGGGCTGATGGCAGAACAGACCATCAGTAGCTCACGTGTATTCAGTGAAAGCTAAAGAATATTAAAATAATCCACGAGAGACAAAAGATGAGCCAAATTTATCCCATGTGAATCTCAAGAAGAACAAGTTTAACGCAAGAACCAGTAATGACAGAAAATCTAATAAGCTGTGATATTACATCAGGAACATCATTCATTAGGAAAACAAAAAATCACTTATATGACAGGAAAGAAAGAAAAAGGTAAAAGTTGGTATTTGAAAAGACTCTGAAGCTTGCTCTAAATTGTAAAGTAGGCAACACAAATGAAAGATGGGGTAAAGTCAAAGAACTGAATAGAAATTTTCAATGGCTAGTTTGAGACCAATTAAAATATTCTAATAAAATATGCAAAGACCTAGAGTTAGGAAACCAAAATGAAAGAACAACCCTTGAGCTGCACTCCTGATAGATTTTAAGGTTAAAAATATTGAATGAGGTAGGAGGCATCCTAGCATCTATTCCAGGAAAATTTGAAAGATACTGACTAAAATTTGAAATGTCTAACTGACTAAAAGAGACCTGTACTGCATCCATTCTCCAAAAAAAGGTCACCTAACAGACTACTCAAAGTACAGAACAATATAATTGATATCACATGTAGTGAAATTTTGCGGAAGACCATCTGAAAATGGTTGCAGCCATACATTGAAAGGGAGCTGTCAGAAGTTCAGTCCAGATTTGAAAGAGGGCATGGAACACAGGATTTCATTCCTGATGTGAAATTGATTTTTGCTGAAAGCTGACAATACCAGAAAGATGTTTACTTATTGACTATGCCAAAGCACTTGACTCTCCAGAACATTGCAGACTAAGTATAGTGAGGAGAATAATGAGAATTCCTGAACATTTCATTGTGCCCATGGGGAACTTGTGTATGAATCAAGAGGCAATTATACAAATGGAACAAGTGAATGCCATGTATTGTAAAATCAAGAAAAGTTTGCATTAGGGTTTTATCCTCTCATAGTATGCATTCAGTCTGTATGTTAAGCAAATAAACAGGAAAGCTGGATTATATGAAGAAATGGATATCTGGATTGGATAAATATTTATTAACAATCTGAAATACGCACATGACACAAACTTGTATGCTGAAAACAGGGAGGACTTGATGCACTCGCTAATGTAGATCAGGAATTTCTAACTTTGATATTGATTACAACTCAATGATAAGAAGACCCAGATCTTTACAGGTTTTTTTTTTTAAACTTTATAGTTTTTTTTTTAAAGATAGGAAAAAGTGGGGGCTGAGATTGTCAAGGATTTTGTCTTGCTTGGATCCATAATTAATGTTCATGGAAGCAGCAGTCAAGAGATGAAAAGATGGTTTCATTAGGGACATCGACTTCACAAGACCTCTCTAGAACACTGAACAGGGAGCCAGGGTGCTCCTTGGAGGCAAAGATGGTCAGGCTTCGCACATGTTGTCAGGAGAGAACAGCTCTTGGAGGAGGACCTCTTGCTTGCTAACATAGAGGAAAGCAGAGGAAAAAGAGAAAGACCCTCGAGGCGCTAGACTGACACAGTTACTACAACAATACTTTTACATCAGAACATTTCTGAAGATGGCTCAGGACCAGGGAGTGTTTTGTTCAGCCTCTGATGTGTTTTGATCCAAATTGAGAGCATTTGCATAGTCTATAAAGCATAGACTAATATTTCCTGGATGACTATGGTTTCAGTCCAGATACATCTGATATGTTATTTTATCCCACCAACTATGCCCTTTTCTGAATCTGCCTTAGATTTATCTCTGTTCCATGCTCATGTGCTGCTCTAGCGTGAACGTTTCTGATAGTGCTCAGTATTTTCTGAACTTTATGGAAAGACAACACTGTTCTTTGGAATGGCCACTCCTATGGATGTCTTTCATTCCATTGGCCATGTAGTTGTCTTCCAAACCTCTTGACCTGGATCAAAATGACTATTGTCATCATTACATTCATTTGTTCAAACATGGTAAGTGGTATTTTGTCAATTCCTGGAGTTTTGATTTTCATCTATGCCTCAGGCAGTTTGAACTCTTCCATTAATGATGTTAGTTCTTGACAATATCCTACCCCCTAAAATGTTTCAAAGTCAACCAATTTCTTTGCAAAAATGACTTTTGTATTCCTCTATCTTCCTTTGACAGTTCTTGTGTCATTCAATATTTTGAACTCAAACATCTCATCTATAACTTTCTCAGGTAAATAATATACTACAGTGTGATGGAGTGAGATAATCTGTCATACCCTCCTTAAGGTATTAATCCAGCTATTGTCTCTATGTATTTACCTTCCCTAGATTCCATGTATGCAGAATATTCTAAAAACCAGACAAACATCCCAGACGTGAGCAAACTCTCAGTATCCCATAGTCCAAAGCATCTGGCAATCACCCTCCCTACAGCCAAGATGTCCACAAGTAAAGTCAAGCACAGGGGACGGTGAAGAAAAAACTCTAGACTTGATCCGTAAGGTTGTGAGTATAACCTTTGCCAAAGTGGTGAGGAATCGAAAAAAGACAGGAGGAAAGCATGAATCTTCAGACCAAAAAAAAAAGTATAACCAGGAGGGAAAAGGGAGGCAAGGGGACACAGGCTGATGTCGTCGCTAACGATGAAGCAGAAGATTCACCTGCCGAAAATGAGGAAACAAAAGCCAGGGAGAGCCTAGCCTCTGCTGAAGCAGGAGAAAAAGAAGCCAAGTTTGTGAAAGTTTATCTAACATGTTCTTTCTGTGGGTCCTGTAAGCTCCCGTCTCGTACAATATCGAGGAATTTTTATAATCTATTTTGTAAATGAAAGTTTTTTAGTAGCTCTAGAAATATGTTTAAGAAGGAAGAAATCCCACTTCCTCCCATTTTAAAAAAATGTGAAATGAATTTTTTTTTTGATAATGTGAAAACATTTACTCATTTTTTATAGTTGGGCCCTACCAGAAAATAGTGAGATGCTGAATTTTGAGAAGTTTTAAGGTGTCATCATTCCGTGAGATTGGAGAAAGTTTCTGCATCCCTAATATGAAACACATCCCTAATACGAAACACATGGCAATTTGAAGTCACTGCCATGAATTTGAATGACAGACATTTAAAAGTTTGTTTCCATGTGGTGGTTTCTTAAAAAGGAGAATGATCTGAAAACCATTCTGTTTTGATGGCTTTCTTGTGAGAAATGTGGGATTCTATAACATCTCTGCTCATGGTTGTCCAGTTTTCTTGATAACTTTGTTCTGTGCTGTGGATGGTTGAACTTTATGAGGGCATAGTGTGTGTGAAATTGAATTGTAAATTAGTGGGACATAAGATGCAACAGCTTATGACCATTTGAAGATAATGTTACTTGATGATCTCTCTTTTTTAAAAATTGCCTCAAAATTTAAAACTGACAAGTCGCTGGAATTTAGAAAAGAATTTTATCTACATGCTAGTTTAGAATTTTCTAATATGTTTTGTACTGTCCTCACAACCATCAATAAAATGGCAGTTATACAAAAAATGCAACAACAACACAACAAAAAACTAACAATAAGAAAGTAAAACAGGAAAACCTCAATCTAAAAGAAAGTAGAAAATATCTAAAACTAGAACAAGTTCTTAGTGGACTGAAAGGGAAATCAAAGAAAGATGCTAAATTTTAACCTAATTGCATCTGCAATGATTCACTTTCCAAAGCACTCGGCATGCTAGCAAGACTATTCACATTCAGGTCTATGATCAGAGAGGTTCATCAGAGGCTTACTAACCATGTCTATTTCCTCTTAATGTTTTTTTAACTGCAAAAACTGTATTATGTTCTGAAAGGGAGATGGAATTATAAGATATTGTATTTTAACGTAACTCCCTGCAGTGGCTGATTTTACAATGCTCTCTTCCTAATAACAACGCTGTTCACCTCTCTGGACTAGGGACATCAGAGGGGATCCATCAGAGCATAACGTGCATGTGGAGCTTGCAAATGGATTTTGTTCTCCCAGTGTCGTGCACGGCCTGCTGCAAACCAGGCTCACAATTAAAACTCTGATACATTTCCTTCTATCATATTTGGATTATATTATTTACAACCCTTTGGTTGCACAGACTTGCATGCTTCTTCCAAGCAGGCTTTATGGATGCCTCATTTAGAAAGTTGTCTGTGTGAAGACAAGATTGTAAGAGGCAAGCTTTGTGATAACCAGGCACCATATGGTCCCTTCACCACATGCTGAACTAGTTAGGCACTATTTGTGATGGATAAAGCTTAGCCCAGCCATGAATTTCAGTGCTGTGGTAGTTATGCAGTGTTTTATTTTCAAGTTAAGTAGTGATGTAATCAACCATGATTTGATCGTATGTCATGAGGCACAGAGTTCTAAGAAATTTTTTCTCAGGGGTGTTTAATGTGTATATACATGTACATATGCCTTATACACACATAAGCATATAAATAGCTTTTTTGCTTCCTCTACATCCAGCATACAGCTTATAATCTGATTTCATGTTCTTTTTAAAATTATTTTATTGGGGGCTCATACAACTCGTATAATCCATACAGATATGAATTGTGTCAAGCACATTTGTACATTTGTTTCCACCATCATTCTCAAAAGATTTGCTCTCTACTTGAGCCCTTTGTATCAGCTCCTCATTTTTCTCTTCCCTCCCCACTTCCTCTTGAACCTTTGATAACTTTTAAATTATTATTATTCGGTAATATACTTTCTGATGTCCCCTTTCATCCACTTTTCAGGGAGAGGGGTTATATGTGGATCCTTGTAATGAGTTCCCCCTTTCTACCCCACCTTTCCTCCACCCTCTTAGTAGCACCATTTTCACCACTATTGCTGAAGGGTTGATCTGTCCTGGATTTCCTGTGTTTCCAGTTCCTATCCATACCAGTGGACACCTCAGATATAGCTGATTTCTAAGGTAGAATTGGGATTGTGATAATGGGGAGAGGAAGCATTTGAAAATTAGAGGAACGTTGTATATTTCACCAGTGCTACACTGCACCCTGACTGGCTCATCCCCTCTAGCCCTTTTGTAAGGAGATATCCAGTTTTCTAGAGTTGGGCTTTGGGTCACCACTCCATACTGTCCTTCATTCTCAATGGTATGACATTTTGTTCTTTGATGTCTGATATCTCATCTTACTTCAACACTTCATGATCACACAGACTGGGGTACTTCTTCCATAAGAGTTTTGTTGCTTCTCAGATAGATGGTGGCTTGTTTACCTTCAAGCCTTTAAGACCCCAGATGCTATATCTTTTCATAGCTGGGCACCATCAGCCTTTTTGACCATATTTGCTTATGCATCCTCTTTGTCTTCAGTGATCATATCAGGAAGGTGAGCATGATAAAATGCCAGTTTAATAGAACAATGTGTTCTTGCCTTGAGGGAGTGCTAGAGTGGAGGCCCGATATATATCTGCTACCTTAATATTAAACCTATAAATATATGCATATAGATCTATTTATCCATTATCTCATATAAATATATTTGCATAAGTACATGCCTGTAATTAGATCTCTATAAATACTCTTTGCCTCCTATTTCTTTCCTCTATTTCCGCTTACCTTCCTCTTGTCCCAGTATCATGCTCAGTCTTCATTTGAATTCGAGTAATTCCCTTCCGCTATTTTGCCTTTCAGTTCTAAGAGGTCTCTTACACTCTCCTTGCCACTGATTTTGAATTGTTTGTTTGTCCCTTGTCCTTGGTTTGTTCCCCCAGTTCCTTTTGCCCACCTCCTCTTCTCCTGTATTCCCCAGATTCACTAGTCCCATTCTTTGCATCTCCAGATTATTTATCCCACCTACTTTATCTAGATAGACATGAATACATTAATAAACTCAAAAACCAGGCAAAACCAAATAAAACAACAAAGAAAGTCAAAACCAACATAACAATAACAAAAACAGAAAGCAAGAACAAAATAGCAAAAATAAAGCCACTGATAAAAATGGAGAGGTGGACCTTATCCCTAGAAGTGGGTATGGCAGAGAACACATTGGGGAAGGGGCCAGCATCCCACGCCCACAGGGACAAAGACAAGAAGGGAGGAAGAAGAAGAGAGCTGGTCCCACGCCGACACATGATGCTCAGAGGACTATACCTGCTGGGGACCCAATGTGCCACACAGTGGGTCTTAAAGGCTTGAGCATAAAGAAGCAGTCATCTAGCTCAGGAGCAACAAAACCCATCATAAAAAAGCTCACTTGTCTGTGCAATCATGAGGTGCTGAAACTATCAGGCATCAGGCATCAATGAACAAAAATCAAAATCAATGGACCAATTGACTCCCGATATTGCTGAAGACAAATGGATACAGAGGCAAACAGAGTAGAAGAAATGATAGTGCCCAGCTACCAAATGATTGAATGTCTGGAGTCTCAAAGACTTGAAGATCAATGAGTTGCCATTCAGCGCAGAAACAGCAAAGCCCACATGGAAGAAGTACACCAGCATGTGCGATCAAGAGGGAGTAGGTATTGAGCATCAAAGAACAAGAATCACATCATCACGAATGAGGGGGAGAGCAGGGTGGGGACCTAAGCCCCACTGGTGGGTAATTGGTCACTCCTTTACAGGGGAGTCAAGGGGAGGAGACAGACCGGTCAAGGTGCAACAGGGCAGCGATGATGCATACAAGTTTCCTCTAGTTTCTGAAGCCTTCCTTCCCCCAAACATCATGGTGCCAACTCTACCTTACAAATCCAGATGGACTGGAGAAGGTACACTAGTATAAAGGGGAGCTGGAGATATGGGGAAACCAAGATGGATGAGCCCCTTCGGGCCAATGGTTCAATTAGAGATGCTGGAAGGGTGAAAAAAAGGTGGGGTAGAGAGATGGAACCAACTGCAAGGATATACACAGAAGCTCCCATTTGAAGGACAGGCATCAAAGGAATGGGTTGGGGGAGAGGTCGGGCAGTGTAAGATATGACAGAACAATAACAATGTATAAAGCATTGAGAGTTGGTGGGAAGGAGAGAGCAGGGGAAGAGGGGAAGGGATGGAAAAGCCGATACTAGGAGCTCACGGGAAAAGGTGGATGATTGGAGAACGATAACAACAGTTGGACATGTGAAAGTACTTGGCACAGTATGTCTATTTTTGTGTTGTGAAAAATGATGTATGAGCCCACAATAAAATGATTTTAATTAAAAAAGATAAGATATTTAAATCATAAAAAAATGGAGAGGCCTATAAATAATCCAAGGTCTGTTTGTTCACCTTTGTGAGTGTTATCCAGTGGAGTCTACTGGGGTCCCTCCTTCTGTCTCCAAAGTCTATTTTTAGTGTTCCTCGGGTTTTCATCAGTCTGCTTGTCCTGCTGCTCTGCTGCATGCCCTCAGTGTCTCACCCAAGCGTGATGGGGCCAGGTCTTGCAGTATTCCCACACTGTATCTCCAGTGCTGTCCTCTCTCGTGCCATGGTTCAGTGAGGGACTCTGGGTCCACTGTTGGAGCCGGCCCTATTGTACTCCCCATGTGTGTCGGTTCTGAGCAGGAACGTCATTCTCGGGGCTCGATCGTCCAGGATGCTCCCTCTTCCCTCTCCAGCCCTTTGAAATTCTCCTATGCGCTCTAACCAGATGTGCCTCTGTCCCCAGGCTGCAGTCTCAGTGCTGTCCTCTGAAGAGCATTATTCTGAGGGGGGCGAGGGGGGGGCGTTAGTCAACGTAATCGATTTGGGGTCGGCCCTGCAGGTCTCTACATCGGTTCCTTGTACATGTCAGTATGTTGGATACATGTCAGTATGTTGGATACACATCCTGGCATTTTGGGTTGAAGCCTGATATCGCTCTCCTCCTGTGGAGATGTAAACAGCACGCTCCCATTGGGTGGATTAATGCCCTACTTCCCGCCCACCCCCGCACCGCGCAAGTCTTCTCTTTAGTATCGCTGGATTGGGTCTGACCCTTGCCATAGTTGCTGGACCTCACCCCAGAGATATATGTTATTATAGTTTTTCCCCTGGCTAGGCTCCATTTTTTTAAGCTTACCTCACTGGACTGACGCTAAACCTAGATCTATTTAGTCTTTTCTCAGTTCAATTTGTGAGTGGAAATTTTTAAAACGGGGTTCAGAATGGATCCTAGTATCCTGATTCTAATTTCAGGACTCTGCCTTCCAGTCTCCCTCAGCTTACCTCCCAATTTACTGGCCTGGCAGCAGGAGTTCTGGGCAGAGTAGTCTTAATAGACCCAACCTCAAATCCAGACTTCTAATTCTTAATATTCATCTGCCTCCACACCCTTTTGCTTACAGTCTACCATTTGACCTACTGCTTTTGGTGTTATTGACCTCTGACATTATATTGAGAACAAGATGGGCCTTTCTACTTCTGTAGACGTCATGTCTTAGAAATCCACGTGGGCAGTTCTCCTGTCCTTTAGGATTGCTGTCTGTTGGAATTCACAATTGACTCAATGGCAATGAGTTTGAATTTGGGGGGCAGCTGTACGAATCTGGAGAAATCGCTAGCCTAAAACTTCAGCACGAGGATATGAGATTGTCAACCTCAGCAACTACATGAGCAATTTCATATACATACATATATATACGCACTAATATATTTATATAGAGAGCATAATATAGTATATAAATATAAAATGAATAAAATATTTATTCTTTATAGGGCTGAGCCCCAGTAGCATAAGTGGTTGAGTGCGGGACTGTGGCCCGTGGGCTTGGTGGTTCAAATCCAGCAGCAGGTGTCAGGAGCAGCACTGGGTAGCGCCCATGACCACCAGAGGTAGTGATGCCCATATATATATATATATATATATATATATATATATATACATACACACACACACACACACTTTATATAGTCATTCAACATATATCTAAATATATTCACATGCACATATATATGAATGAGTAAATATAGATTGACAATACATTCACAGAAAAATACTTTTATTTTTATTTTTCATGAATGTTAATATCCACTTCAGTTTTATAATAATTATATGACACTTTAAATAAATAAATATACCAGTGTGCCATAATAGTTTACCAACCGGTACTTTTAAGAAATTCTGAATAATTTAAATCTGAGAGTTTGGAAAGTTTTTCTCAGTAACTTAGAAAAAGAAGAGGAAAAAGAAAATTTTCCATAATGGTTCTAAGAAATATACTTTCCATTTATCTGATTTGTTTTATATCTTTCAGGACATGGATCTAATATAACATTTCTGGATATTATTTATTTTAAATGATGTTTACCATCAATGTTAAATAGTAATATTTTAATATTACTAGAATTATTATACAAAATTAGATGGCAGGTAACATTTGAAAATTGTTCAAAAATACAAGATCCCCACTGACTTGCTGATTGTGAGTGCTAAATGGGCTTGATTGGTGTCAGGAACTTCCTTTTATATTTCAGCCAGGAGCAAGATTAAAGGGGAGAAAAACCACACAAAATACTTTACACTTAGTTTACGCCTTTAAAACCTTCTGTAAGGATTCAGTCTTAAGAAGCCCCTGTAAATTGGGTCATCCTTTGTATTCCTAGTTCATGGAAAATTAAATGTACATACATTTCTTCCAAGGGTCACATGTCAAGCAACTATCAGAATCCAAAGCAGATGATTAAAAAATGTTCTGAATCCAAATTGAGATTCAGAGCAACTTAAAAAGCAAGGCTGTTATATTTGATTCCCCAATTTGTTTTATTCAGAACATTTCCCCACTTCGTGACAGAGTTACAGCAAAGTGCTATCACCAGAAGAAAAGAAGTACAAAATTAATCATCTCAGGAAATTTTTGGTTCTAGTGGAAGCATTTTCTTCTACAAATAACCTTGCATTTGGTGGAATATAAGTGTCTTCAATACATAAAGTATTTAATAATATTACCTTAGATTATGATTATTACTAAATCTATATCTACTTAAAATTTGCTATATTGTGTTAAGAAATATGTAAGTCTGTGCTATGAGCACTTTTCTAATAATGGGAACAAACTTTCAGAAATCTACTTTTTTCCTATTTTAAAGCGGAAACAAAATAAAATGAATTTATGGTGTTGCTGATAGTTATCTACTAAACAAGATGATTTTTATATATGTTGACATAGCCATAGTTTTATTTTGTTCATCTAGTCTACCTGACATATCCAAATTGTGATAGATTTTTACAATTTGGTATATTGTAGGACAAAGAGAATTTTTAAGTAATTCATATTAGACAGATTTTCAAAATGTGACAGTTTCTGTTTTAAAAAATAAAAAAGGAAATAGTCATTTGGAAAATATTGTAAACTATATATTTATGAGTATGTTGGTTTATAATTTAAACATATTTGTATTATCTCTCCTGCTTTTAGTGAAATTATAAGACAAAGGTAGAAATCAATAGAAAAAGTTTACATAATTTTGAGAGAAAGCCTCAAGTAACAGGAGAGAACGTTAACTATGTTTAAAAATCGATGAGGAGCATGCAGCATCTCGCTGAGGAAATAATTGTTTTCTCCCAGTTTATACCAATGTTCTACAAAAGCTAAAAGTAGACAGGCATCTAATGGATTTAGCAGCTTTATAATGAACAAATTATATGCAATGCCAGTGAGAAATGCCAAGGTAGCTATTTATCAGGCCAGGCTACAAAGGACACTAATATATCCCCAAGGGGCATACCATTCTGCTGTACGCCTTAACCTGAAGACATGCAACTCAAATTCTGTTGGTCAGAAAGCCCAGTCCCCTGAATGATGTGCTGAGGGGCAATGCACTCCAGTACACTTCGCTCTAAAGCACTGAGTTCCACTTCTGGGGGTCGGAAAGTCCAACAACCCAAATTAAGGGCCTTAAGACACTCTACAGTGTAAGCCAGTCCTTCAACTTAATAATTTTTCCACAAACTTGAAATGGATGGAATATATATGCTTCTATAGCTTGATAATCACTATCTTGACACAAATATATATTTAAAAGATTATGTGTGTGTATCACTAGTTTTGCTTTTCTAGAGAACCCAGACTAACATATTTGGTACCATAAGTGGTTCTAGACTACAAAATCATAATGATGAGATTTCTGTAACGCTTTTCAAATCTTATTAGTTCTCAAGACACTAAAAACTTTGTTTTTATCTGACAAGGTTAATAAAGACAGACCTGTTAATCTGTGGCTTACGGTAACAATTTTAAAGCCCATGGCATTGCCACAGTAGAAGTTGCTGAGAAGTGAGCCTTTGTGTAATGGCATGCTTGATATTTTGTTAGGATGCAGAACTTTATTAAGCTGATTGAGTTGCACAACTTATGACAGGAAAAGTGTGATAGGAAAAAAGATGATCTCAGGACTCCAAAGGTCTAACTCAAGTCTTGCATAAAAGATCTAAAAGATTGTGCTATTAAATAAAGTCTTATTTTTATAGTAACATAAATGATATTGTTAGAAAACAAATTAAATTCTTATCAAAAATTATAACACAAAATGTACTATCAAAGTAGAGTAGTGTCTGATATTATTGAAAGGCCTTGATTAAGATTAAATGGCACCCTGAAACTTGAAAACCCTGAAACAAAGAAAATTCATATGTGGGTTACTCTTGGTTCTTCTTGATATGCAGGTGCTACTCACAAATAGATGGCAAAAATGCTTTCATCCCTTTCTGGGGCCTTCTTAAAGGACAATGGTGAAAGGAAATGCTTTCAGTGGGTAGAACTTCAAGAACTCTGATTGTTCATTTTGCTTGGAAAGAGAATAGGCCAATTATGTGACTGCATAATTAGTCATGGGCTGTGGTGGATGATTTTGCTTACTGAACAGAGACTTGGTAGGAGTGAGATTGGAATATTGGTGACAAGAAAGTTTGAGGAAAAGGCATGTGGGTCGACTTTTTTGAATGGACCCCAAACTTGAATATCTATGTATCTCATATGACTACTCACCAAAGAGTTACCTCCGTAGAGGATGATTTTAATGAGCATGCTCATAGGACGATAACATTCTATTGGCACCCATCATCCTCTTTTGTAGCCATTGTAATAATTGCTCAATGGGCTTATGATCAAAGTGATCATGGTGACAGGGATGGAGGCTAAGCATGGGTTCAGCAATCTGGACTGCCACTCAACAAGGTGATATAGCTACTGCACAGCTGAGTTCACAATCTGGCAGCACCAGCAACTGACACTGAGCCCAAGATATGGGACAATTTCTTGGAGAGTTCAGTCAGAAACTGGTGGCAGGTTGGTAACATAGAAAAAAAGTACATGATAGAAAGGGCAGCAAACTCTTCTTACTGAAATGTACACTTTCTCTGGATATGGATGTACCTTTCTTGAACTCCATGCTTCTTCCCAATCTACCACCCATGGACTTACAGAATGCCTTAGAATCACCATGCTTTCCCACACAGCACTGCCTTGGACCAAGGCACTCACTTTACGGCAAATGAAGGATATTAAATGGTATGGTGCTCAAGGAAGGTGCTCATTTTACAATGCTCTCCAGTATATTGAAACATTTGACTTGTGAGAAAAATAGAATGTAATTCTAGGGACATAATTGTGGCACCGGTTATGTACAATATCTTGCAAAGTTGGGACAGGGCTCTCCTGGAGGCAGAACATAGTCCAAGCCAGCAATCACTATATGGTGTTGTTTCTCCAATAATAGAGATTCACAGGTCCAGGAATTCAAGGGGTAGAAATACAAGTGGCACCATTTACAATTATTCCTAGTAACTCCCTAGTAGCACTGTTCTTTCATATCCCCATTACCCTGTGCTCTTGAGGTCTTAGTTCCTAAGGTAGGAATATTCCGTCTAGAGACACACTATACAACTTAGAATTGCCATATAGAGAGAATTTAGAGTTCATTAGTTGGTACAGGGTGGAAGGTAAAAGGAAATGAGGGATCCAATTTCTAAATAGTATTCAGTTTTTGGTTTTGTGGATGAAAAGTTTAGCAATGGGCCTTAATGATGGCTGCACAACGTGATTGATAGAATTGATTTTCTTAAAAGATATATTTGTAAATGTTGAATTGGTAAATGTTTTACTTAATTTTCACAACAATGAACAATAAACAAATAATAAAATTTTAATTGCATCCAAGACTCTTTAGACAAATGATTTTGAAACAAAATTCTTGTTTTCATGAATTATTCATTTGTATTTGAGAGTCATATTAGATACCACCTAGCCCCACATTTTTTTTAAAGTGGCAAAGTAAATGTATTGCCATCAATTTGATTCTTATGGGAGTGCCCGGCCTCACCTTTCTCATATGGGGCATCTTCTGGGTTTGAACTATCAGTGTCATGATTAGTAGCTGTGTTTGGCTGGGTTCTGTAGAGAAGCTAAAACAGTGGGTGACGGACGCACACACACGTACATATGTAGGTAACAGAGAGTGAAATTTATATCAACAAAATATCTTATACCATCGTAGAAATGATTAAGTGCAGTTCCGTTCAAATTTTTAAAAAAATGTTAGCCTGTAGACTTCTGAGTGGAACAGCTGCTGTTGCTGATGAAACAGGAAGCTTTAAAACCAACCAGGAAGCAGAAATACCAACAGGAAACAAGAAGACAAATCAAGAAGACCAAAGGCCAGTGTTTCCAGATGAATACCAAGGCGGCGAGTCGGATTTGTGCCTACAGAGTTCAAAATATTCCAGGGTTAGCATGCAATATCACGGGCCAACGAGCCAAGAGTCAGTAAGCCAGATGTAGCAAGAAGCGAACAAGTCCACTTATTTAATAAGTGGGCCACAGCCTGAGGAGACTTTTTTTGTAATTTCATCAAGGTTGTGGCCTGAGTAAAGGAGCATCACTGTACCTGACTCCACAACTGCTTGGCTGCTCACAGAAATCCCATCATGGAGTTTATTCCACTGTATTAGGTCACATCAGGGGAATTAATGTTTAACTAGTAATTATCACAGCCCAAATCTTAGCATACAAAGTTGTAAGGACTCCTCACTCAACTTTATATTGTTCTTTTATTTCCATCAATTCTTTTAATGTAAGCTACTATAGAATATGCTCTATAATTCTGTATCTTATCTGGAAGAGCCTGGGTGACACAGTGATGAGGTGTTAAACTGCTAAATTCCAGGACAGTGGTTCAAGTTCACTAGCCATTTAAGAAAGAAACAGCATGTGTCTTTTGTCTTATTCATAGTACTTTTTAAAATTAGACATAAAGAAGAAATTTTCTATTATATCTATAGGAACATAATTTTCTATTATGTTTATTTTAAGTAAACAAAAGAAATTTTCTATTATGTCTATTCTAAACACCACATATCAGAAATGCATGAAAATAATGGGAAATGACTATTCAGTTTTCCTTGTTAAAAGGACATTAGTGTTTAAAAAACAAGCATAAAAAACTACCTACTTGAATTTAAATTTGAATGCAAAGAATAACACTTTACAATTAATTAATTTGTTTAGTAGGCTTCAAAAATTTTTGGCTTAATACTTTCCAATCAACTGATGTAATTATCTTCATTAATTATTTAAAGAAAAATAAAATAATATAACACAAATTGATGCAGAAAATGCATATGATACAACATCTATAATGGTGCAAATATTAACATACTTTGAAGTTATGAGAAATTCATTCATTTTATAGAAATTATTTCATAGCAATAGCAGCATCTTTATGAATATACATCATGCTGTTGTGACGGTGGTTAGGCACGGTCAGTCATTTCCAAGTCATAGCAATCCTATGTCCAACAGAAAGAAACGCTGCCTGTCCCAGCCCCTTGTTTGAATAAAAGGAAAATCATATGTCAAGAATAAATATATCTATTTTTGAAAAGTAAGTGAGATGTAGTCTTGGTATCCGTTCTTTGTTCTCCCTGTACCTTTTCCAAGATTAGCTTATTTGTTGTTCTGGCCTCGTATGGAATTTTTGGTATTTTTGTTAGCATCCTCATTCAAATACATTCACTCGGCCATCTTTATTAAATGAACAACTTAAAGACACATATGAGACCATTTGAACATGATAATTAATGATGATTTGTTGAAAATATTGCATTGTGATTATGATAAGATTCTATCAACAGTTCTATTCACTGTAGTATGGAAATCACACTCAGAGAAATACAAGAGGGAAAGAAAAGAAAATGGCTAGTTATATGAATGGCAGAAACAAAATTTATTTATTGGAAATAAAATAAATTTTGATCCGTAGATTTTAGTAATTCAATCTTTCTCACTCCCATCAAGTTGATTCTGACTCATATCATGTTCACAGGTCAACATAAAATGCCCCTTTGAGCTTCTGATGTTATAAATCTTTGCGAGAAGACTCATCTTTCTCCTAAAGACTGACTGATGGGTTTGAACACTTGAGCTAGTGGTGAGTAACCCAATAGGTAACCCAATATGCCACTATGCCACCTTTAGATTCAAAGAACAAATATAAAGTATAGGTTTTAATATAAATTAATATAAATTAATATAAATATAAATTAATCTAAATTTGAAGAGTTCTTTACAAATCAATATATCATGTTTCCCATATATGTACATTAGCAATGCAACTCCCGCCCCTTAACAGTATCATTTTATGAGTAAAAAATAGAAACAGTGCCATTTGTGCATATTTTCCTTAGCAAGTAGACTTTTATATAACCCTGCTATATAAAGAAATCTATGGGCACAAATATGGATCTCTTTCAGGCAGTTGGCCAAAAACATTTTCCCACATGTACTCTTCAGTAAGTGTCCTGGAGACTTGCTTCGGGATAATGCTTTCAGAGTTGTTTGGATCTCTTCCTCAGCACCATTGGTTCCTGCTCATATGTCACCTCTTAAAATGGTGGACTGTTGACTAGCTCTTTTTGGTAGAGTGAGTATGTAGAGTCTTTCAATATTCTCTTTATGCTACCTGCATCATTCAATATTTTTTGTTAGGTAGGGTGCTTTATAGGAACAAAACTTGCAAACTTTTGATTAGATAGATGATAGATTGATGATAGGAAGATAGATATAGATTTATTCACAGAGAAGGAATACAACAGTCAATTAGTCCACATAGCAGTACAGAAGGTTCAGTTTAACTCACTTTACTGGAAGAGATATTAACACTTTCTTCAACTCATGTGGGCTCCTGGGTCCAAGGCCAAAGGAGCACAGTGGAGTCTTCCTTCAAGCAAGGCATGCAGAGTCTGCCCATAGGCAGCAGACAGTAGGGTGAATCAGTAAAAGTCTGTTTCTCAGGAGCTTAGTGGAGCAGGCCCTGATGAAGTCTCTAACGAAAACAGACAGCCAGCCTCAAGCTCTAGCAATGTATGCACCAGCAGCTTGATGAAGATGGTCTCCAAGGAGGCTTATTCCCTAGCAACAGAATCCATGAGTTGGCTTGGTCCACGAGTAGTGTAATAGACCAGTGGAGGCAAAAAACTACCTAGCAGCACACATGTCCCACTACCAGGGAGGAAGAGGGAAATGGGATGGCAGCTGTTCTTATTTATTTTGGTCATGTTCCAATCCAGCTGTGACCCAACTAACTTTGTCCACTCTTCCTATTGGTCTCATTCATGCAATAAACACTACTATGACAATTTTGCTTTCAAAATTGCAATTTACGGCTTGAAATTTGTCTTGTCTTTTGTCAGATTCAGATAGCGTGAACATGTTCTTCCCTTTTGGCTTTCTAATTCTAGATCCTTGGACATTTCATCACAATATTTTGTTTTGTCCTCTCGAGATGGCCTTTGAAATTTTCCATTCAGATCCTTGATCTCACCCTTTCTTCCATTTACAATAGCTACTTTATCTTTTAAAAAACGTTTCAGAGTTCCTCTGCAATCTATTTTTATCTTTTCTTTATCCTTTGTCTTTTTAATTATCTTTTTCTTCCTTCATGAATGATGGTCTTGATATCCTCCCATAGCTCACTATTAGTGTTGGATGAGACAAATATGTTCTTGAGATGTTGTTAAATCCAGATGGGATAGACTCAGGGTTATATTTTGATTCTTTTACTTTTCTTCAGTTTTATTCTAAATTGACACATGAGCAATTAATGCTCTGTTCCAGTCAGCCCTGATCTAATTTTATCCACTAATATTGAGCTTCTCCATCATGTCTTTTCTCATATGCCATCAATATATATTGTAGTCAATATGGATTCCACATGAGGCCACATGTATAGTTTTGTGCTGTTGGAAAAAAGTATTTGAACAAGTTCTTGGTTTTTCAAAATTATGTGATGTGATCTCTATCTTCATTTCTATCATCAAATCCATTTTTCCAACTACTATTCTTTCCTCTTTGCTGTCAACTTTTACATTCAAATCACAAATAAACTATTCAATGCATCTTGATTGCATGTTTGATCAAACTTTGACTGAAGACATTGGCAGAATTCTTCAAGTTCTTCATCAATGACTTTTATGAGGATTGAATAATTTTGAGTCATACTTGTACTGATTGAATTTCCTTGAAGACAGATACATATAATCTAATCACACATAGTAATGTACTTCATGATGGACTTAGTAATGTCCTTTTGGTCATGGAATGCCACATGATTCCTCTTAATTGTGTTATCCCTGTCATGGTGACTCATATGATTTCAGCTCACTAATGCCTAAGACATCTATCCTTTTTTCCTTTGGACCACTTGCAATTTTCATGCACTTATACTTGGCACATTCCAAGTTCCAATCATTAGATTTTTTTCAACTGTTTCTCTTTAGCTTCAGCTAATGAAAATTCCAGAATCCTCTCCCACAGGCTTTGCTTCACAAAAGTCATCATGTCATCTATCCTCATAGAAAATCAGTTACTTTTCAGTCATAATTTCAGTACTTTTGGAACTGAAAGCCCCATCTGCCAACAGCATCTTCTACAATGTTAGATTTCTTTTGTTAAGACTTTCAGTATTTGAAAATGCTTCTAGACTATGTGTAAGGTTTTTCATGGCTCCATCCTCCAAAGTGGGGAGCGAATCCTTCTTCATTGTTTGTTTTCAGTGTGGAAGCTCCCAGGAAGCCTGTTCACATTGGGTAACCGTATTGGCATTTGAAATACCAGTGACACATTTTCCCATATTATTGTAACCCACAAGCCACCACAGCATGAAAAGAGGGTTATTGCTAAGCAATTCATTGGAGAAGCTGAATTATATGAAGGAGAGGGTAGCACCAGAACTGGGAGAAGGCTTAATAACCATCTGCATTATAAGTGACTTAACTTTGCTTGCTGAAAATGAGGAATATTTGAAGCTATTGATAATGAGGTTAAAGGATCATAACCTTCAGTATGAATAACAACTCAATGTAAGGAAGACCAGAATCCTCAAAACTGGACAAATAGGTAGCATCGTGATAGATGGAGAGAAATTTGAAGCTGTTGAGTGTTTTATCTTGCTTTTGTTCATAATCAATGCTCATGGGAGGATCAAGTGAGAGATAAAAAGTTTATTAGGTAAATATTTTGCATAATAACTTTTTAGAGTATTGAAGAACTTTGAAGATTAAGGTGTGTTTTAATAAAGCCCTGGTGCTTTCACTTGTCTTATTTGCATGTGTAAGTTGGACATTTGATAAAGAAGACTAAACAAGAATTAATGCACTTGAATTGTGATGCTAGGGAAGTGTGTCAGACAGGGTCCTCTAGAGAAACAAAACCAGGACATTAATAAGACATATGTACATATATGTATATAACATAAGAAATAACCAGTTAACTAGTCTAGAAAGCAGTATGAATGCCTCAGTGCAAATCACTTGCCTGAGACAGAATACACTGGAAGTCCCTTTGAGTCTTGAGGGCTGCCAAGTAGTCTCTGTAGAGCAATTCAGGCTATCTGGCCACAGACAACAAACAACAAGGCATGTCACCCACAGCCAGCCAGATGACAGAGTACAACAGTCCCCAGCTTAAGAGATGTATATTCCAGTAGTGTGTTGAAGCAAGGATTGAAGGAACCTCAATTCACAGCAACACAGTCAATGGATTAGGTGTCCCATGGGTGGTGTAGCTTGCAAATAGAGGCACAAGACATGCAAGGCAGCCGGCTGGTCTGAAGATCCAAGAGCAAGGGAGAGAAAAGAGAGACTCACTGAGCCACTTATATCTATGCCCTTCAATGAAACTCACATGTGTACATTAGCCATGTTGTTACAACAGACTCATCTATCTTCATTGGCCATGTTGGCACAATCTATCACAGGAAGCATATTGAAAGTACTATGGGCTGAGCCCCAGTGGCATAAGTGGTTGAATGCAAGACTGCGGCCCACGGCTTGGCGGTTCAAACCCAGTGGTGGCTCTCAGGAGCAGCGCTGAGTAGCTCCCATGGCCACCAGAGGGTAGTGATGCCTCCTGCCCCCCCCCCAAAAAAAAGAAAGTACCATGACCTGCTTAAAGGACAAACCAATATGTATTGGAATATGGAAAGCCAAAGTGCTCCTTAGTGGCAAGGATGGTAAGACAATATCTTACAGAATTTGAGCCTATTGTCAAGAGATACCAGTCCCTGGAGAAGGAAGTCATGCTTGGTAGAGTAGAAGGGCATCACAAAGCAGGCATGCCTTCAATGAGATCATTCGACACCGTGGCTGCTTCAGTGGGCCCAGGCATAGGAATGATTTCCAGGATGACACAGGAGCATGCATTGTTTTGGTCTATTGTAAAAGCACAACTTTCGACTAGAGCTGATTCTGAGGCACCTAGCAACTATGAAAACAAGGAAATTATAATTTGCCTAATTTCATAAACTCTGGGAACTCTTATGTCTAAAGTGAAAATTAGATTTTATGTCAATTTGCACCTATGTAAAAGTTGGGATAGAGCACAGGACCACCTATCAGTTAGGTCACAGCCTGATGATGCCTTCATAGAAGCGTGCCCGTTTTGTAAACTAGACACTGAGAGCTTCGCGTTCTCTTGTCCTTCACTGTTCTCCTTGATTGGTGCATTTGTCTCACACGTAGGGACACAGCCTACATGGCATAATTATCCTGGGGGCTGTCAGTACCCTGCCATTTTCCTGTGGTCCTTAGAATCACAGGACACTGCATCTCCCAGCTTTCTGTTGAATTGTCTTACTTTCTCCACAGCAGCTGTGTGAGTCTGCAAGTCACCAGCTAGTATCTAGCTACGGACTCGAATTGGCCTGGACTGGACTGAATTCTTAATATAAATTCGTTATTGATATGAGTGTCATATCCCTGCTATACTGTCCATGTTACAATAAGCCAAGTGACAAGTTTGAATTTGTTTATATAATGTTCTACTGGTCACAAAACCAATTCTGACTCATATTGACCCTGTGGACAGAACAGAACTGCTCTGGTGGGTTTCCAAGGCTGTAACTCTTTAAAGAAACGGAAAACCTCATATGTATCTGTTGGATTGTCTTGTGGGTTTGAACTACTGACCCTGTGGTTGTTAGCTCGAGTCTCCTTTTACTGGTCTATTTATCCATTTTCTGTGTTACCACAAGGTTGTAAGTATTCTTCTCATACAGCAAGCATTGACTTTAAGTACCATATATCCTCTCTATGTATGTTGCTTTAAAGATTATCTTGATTTTGTTGGGTCCTGTGAATGTTGACATGAATCAGAATGCTAATATCCACTAATATATATGTATATATATTCCATTTATATGTTTTCTCTAATTTCTCCCACATGCGCCTTTCACATTTTATTGAACATATTTGTTAGATATATTATTTGCTATTTGCTATTTGTGGCTATTAAACTTCCATGAAAACATGCTCAATTTTAAATTTTGTGTTGTTTTATGGAGATAGAATAATGCTTATTCTCTCAAAGCAGGTCATTCATTAAGAATACAAGAAAGAGAACATTTTCAAATAACATTTATATTTACAAAACTATTGAAGTTTTCAACTACCACAGAAAGGCAGGTTAAGGTTAACTATTTGGTTTATATTTAAATATTGAAAATACTGAAAAAGTGTTCATGATGGTAGCAAACGGTTTCTGATATGGCATGTAGTTTGGAGCAATCAACAAATAGGATTAAGTTTACTATTTTAAACTATAGTTTTTCTATTATCATAATTATGCTTGTTTATCATTTTAACATTTATACTTCATGTTTATATTCATTTTTTTCCTTGAAGGTCTAAGTAAAATTCTAATTTCAGCCATTATTGAAAAATAGTAATTCAAAGCAAAATAGTTTCCACTGAATATTGATATATTCCATTGATTCTGATAACTAACACACTCAGAGAAAAGAGTTTTGGAGATTTTTTCTTTTATTTTTGTTGTTGATGTTTGCTTGTTTTATTTTTATATTGCACCTCCTTCTTCATCCATAAATGCTTTAGTAAGAGAGTTTAAAATTATTCTAGATTGTACTTTTGTGTACTTTAATATAATACTTAATGCATTTCAAGTTTTACTTTGATCAGACAGTATTGTTCCCAGTATTTCTACTTAATATGAATTATTTATACACATTTTCCTCCTGTGTTGGCCATCTCCCTTTTTTCAAGTTTTACATTTACAGTCATGTGAAGAAATCTTCAGGAAAATCTCCAATGGTTTTGGCTCTATGAGGGTATTTAACTGGGTCCTGGGCACGTTCTAAACTCTAACAATACACCTGAGACAATGAAAATGAGGAGCCACGAGATTAAAGATTTCCAAATTTTCCTGTTATATTCTGAAATTATATTCGGGCTTCTATGAAGCCATAGGACAGTAGGTGGAAGCCAGGTGTGAAGCCAAAGGTGAAGGGTGGATCATTGGGGAAGGAAGGAGGGGCACCATATCCAAAGAGAATATGACAGATACAAGCAGTGAGGGAAGGCAAGTGAAATGAACGGCACTAGGGAAGTGAAACAGAGAAGAGAGACCTACCCAACACACACATGCCAAGACCTGTTGGTGCCATTAAGCAGGAGGTAACTGACAGAAGAGCCACCATTGTCAAAGCTGGGACAGATTTATAAATTAATACAGATTTCACATAGTGACCTGATTTGAGGAACTTAAACATGAGACAGAGGATAAATTAATTCATTTCCTTTATATTCTATTGTCATCACTTTTGGTGAGTATGCTACAGTACATGGCAGGGTTTTTTCTCAATGAACATTCAGGTATATAATTGGATATATATTTATAATATTAACCCTAATGATTTAGTCACATTAACCATATATCTATTTACATATTTTCTCACTTTATCTTTCCTGAACTACTATGCAGAAGCAGTTATCTGTGTGCATCATCATAAACTCTGGATTGCCTTGAGAAGAATGGGGATTCCAGAACTTCATCATGTTCATGAAGAACTTGTACGTGGATCAATAAGCAGTTGTGCAAGAAGAATATGGGAATATTTCATGGTAAGAGTCCTGATAAGTATGAAGACAGGGTTATATCCTCTCACCATATTTACTCTTTTTTAAACAAATAATTAGAAGATCCGGATTATAAGAAGAACTGGGCGGGGCTGAGCCCTGGTGGCATAGTGGTTGTGCATGGGACTGCGGCCCACTGGGACGGAGGTTCAATTCCAGCAGTGGGGCTAGACCTCCTACTCCCACCGCCGGAGAGCAGTGATGCTCCCCCCCCAAAAAAAAATAAGAAGAACTGGGCATCAGGATTAGAGGAAGACTTGTCAACAACCTGTAATCTGCACATGGAACAACACTGCTTGCTGCATGGGAATATGATTTAAAGTACTTTATAGTGAATATCAAGGATTTCAGTCTTCAGTAGAGATCACAAATAAATATAAAAAATATTAAAATACTGGCAATTGGAACAGTAGGTCACATTATGTTAAACAGAAAGGAATGATGTTGTCAAAGTTTTGACAACTTGCTTCATCTTCTTTTGATCCTCAATCCATGCTCAAGGAAAGAAAAATTCAGAAATTAACTGACACATCACGTTGCTTAAATCTTTTGCACTAAACTTCTTTAGATATTTGAAAACTACAGATGTTACTTTGAGAACTATGGTGCACCTGACTTATGTCATGGTTTTTTCCATCTCCTTCTGTCCATGTTGGGCATTAAAGAAGGAAGGCTGAAGAACTGATGCCTTTGATTGACAGTGCTGGTGAAGACTAGTGTAAGTAAAACTGGACTTCCAAATGAAAAAACAAATTGGTCTTGGATTATACGGAAATGGAATGCTCCTTATAAGAAAGAAGCTCTTTAGAAACAGGTATATTGTTTAGCGAGCCTTTGCCTCACATACTTTGAATATGTCAACAGGAGAGACTAACCCCTGGGGAAACCATCTCCCTTGGTAAACCAGAAGGGCAGCCAAAAAGAATAAGACTGTCAACAAGATGGCTTGACAGAGTGGCTGCATCAATGGGCTCAGACAGGAACAATTGTGAGGATAAGAAGGGAACGGAATTGTTTTGTTCTGTTGTTCATAGATTATCCATGGGTTGGAGCTGGCTCCAAGGCACCTAACAATAACAACAAGAAAGTTTTATGAAATAATTTCATAAAACACTTAGGACTCAGTGCTTCAAATGCACCAAGCATTTTGGGGGAGAATGCTGTGGCTACCTTCTCTTGCACAGAGTTGCAGCCTCAGAAACTCTATAGCAGTAACTAGCCTTATATGATTTATCTGTGAATTGAAGTCAACTTGCTGACAGTATATTGTAAGGATCCCTGGATAAGCATTGGACTGCTAACTTTAATGTTCTTGGCTCAAATACACAAGCTTCTCTGTGAGAGAAAGATGAAGCTGTAGACTTTTGTAAAGATTTATCTCTGTAGAACCCTCACTACCAGTTCTACTGTGTTCTAGGTAGGATCACTGTGAGTTGGAGTGGGTTCAATAACAGTGGGCTTCATTTTGATTTATTTCATAGATAGGAACTTGGGTCACCCTTGTGATTGGGGGTCCTCTGCTAATTACAGGTTTTCTCTTCTAAAGCACCAAGCAACTTTGCCAAAGAAGACTTGGAAAACTGCTTCTGTAATGTTTACAGCCAAAAAACTCAAGATCCCTGTGCTACTCTGTCTTTCCCGAAGTCTACATGAGCCAACAGGAAGGCAGCCATAACAGTAACACTGTTATGTTAGTACATATGGTGGGTGGGGAGAGTTATTAGTGGTTGAATCCTTATATGTCTGACTAAAGTGCTTCATGTGCAAACATTGGTCTACAGTGGAAGCTTTCCTGTTACCAGAATAATGAACATGCTTCAGTGGAACTTCCAGACTAAGTTAGATGAGGAGGAAGGGCCTCTTCATCTGTTTCCCCAAATCTGTCATTGAAACCACAAAGTGATAATGATCTATACCAAACAGGGAGGTGGTACAGGATGATAGAGCATTTTCTTTTGTTGTCTATAGCAGTGTCATGAATCGGGTGTGACTCAAATCCAATGAACAATAACCCCAACAAAACGAATACTATTTCTAAATCTGCCTCGTATTTTTGGAAAATTTTGCTCACCAAAAGTAGATATTGATGTAGCTGAAATGTTTTTTTTTTTTTTTTGTGGGCATCACTGCCTCTGGTGGTCTTGGGCACCACCCAGTGCTCCTGAGAGCTACTTCTGGATTTGAACCGCCAAGCCCCCGGGACGCAGTTCCGCACTCAACCACTTACGCCATGGGGCTCAGCCCTTATCTGAAATGTTTTATAAACACTTTATCTTTATTGTAGATTTTTAATGTTTGCAATCAAATTATAATTTTCTCTTCTTTATATTCTTTTTACCTTTATTTCTCTTTTTATTGTGGCTACATTTGACATCCCTTTTGTGCAGTTTACATTTTCAATTTCCCAGTTACTTGTTTTGATTTTCTGTTTATTTCAGAATTTTTATATTATTTTAAGATCCAGTATAAGTATAATCTTGTAAAGGAACTGTGATAGGTTTATTGTGGCAACTAGGCCAATATAAACATAAGCACAGAGATGAGTCAGGTCACAGCTTGATTGGAAGGTTACCGAGATTAAGGATGAAGGATGGCATTCTATGTCTCCCTTGCTCCCTGGTGATAGGACCAGTTTGCTGCTGCTGTAGCTAATTCTTTGCCTCAATGTGTGGGCTATACTATGTGTGCACTATGTGTGCGCCAAGTCAACCCGTGGAATCATGTTGCTAGGGCTTGAGGCTCCTTCAAGACCTGCTTCATCACAGACATCACTGGTGCAAACATCACTCAAGCTTGAGGCTGGTGGATTCTGTCGCCATGCTTGATTCTGAGATCCAATAGTAGCCCGCTTTGTGATGCTCCCATGCTATGGTCTGTGCCTGACCCCACCTACTCTCTGGTGCCTGCAGGCACACTTGCCTGAGGGAAGACTCCGCTGTCTGCTTCATTGATATTTGACCTGGCAGCCTGGGTGAGTTGAAGACTTTCCAGTATATTAACTATTCCACGAAAGTGAGTTGAACAGAGTCCTCCATACTGCGGTACGGACTATTTAGTTGTTATATTCCTTCTTGATGTATAAACCTGTATATATATATATATATATATATATATATATATATATATCCTGATTTTGTTTCTCTAGAGAACTCTATCTTACATGGACTGCATGAGGATGCTGTTGGTGAAGTGTTGAGCTGCTGACCACAAGTGAGTATGTATGTCACATAAAGATTTAAAATTTCAGAAAATTTATGAAACAGTTCTACTATATCCTATACACACTGCCCATATGAAAGCAACTGGTTTGGATATTCTTTTCGGTGATATCTTCAAATCTTCAACTTACTTTAGTTACATAGTCTCATGTCAACTTCAGGTTACCAAGAGTGAAGAGGGAGCGTTTGACGTGCCAGTCAGGTCACAGCCTAAGGATGTCTCCTTTACTTCAGGATTCTGGAGAGTTCCTCCTTTTCTCCATGTAGGTGGGCCACACACTCTTTTTGCCTCAGTCTTTTTGCTGACAAGCCATGCTGATGGCAGCCAGAGCCATGGAGAAGCATCTGACTCCATTGGCTCCACAAGAGTTTTCACTCACCGATCTGTGATCATCCTGCATTCAGCATCATTGTACTGTATAAGTCTGAAGATGAATTTATAGACTAGTATTGGACATATGGCCAAATATCAGACTTATGGATTTGATCTGAATTAGTGTTGGATGTTTTCTCAATATGTAATCGCTCTTTGATGTAAAGCTCTTTTTTATACACATAAGAGTGTTTGTGAATTTGTGTCTCTTGTCAACCTGGTCTTACTCATTGTGGTACCTATGAGTAGGGCACTAGAGAAACAAATCATGGAGATGGAAAGTGGATGACCACACTACTTGTTTTCTGGAAAGGACATGACAGTAAAGTTTTGATTATTTTTCTCTTTGGTTATTGTCTTTGGTTATTCTGATTTGACAGGGCCAAAAATATGAATGTGATAAATGTAAATTTTGAGCTCGGGGTAAAAGTGTCCCTTGAACTTCTTTCTCAAACCATGCTTTTTAGTCAAAATGCCTGGCAGAGGTCTAAGGCCAAATTTCATATCAGTGTAATTCTTGTGATAAGTATAGACTTTGATTATTTTAAGGATTGAGTTTAGGACCCAGCTATACTGGATTTATACTGTTTTCTTTTACCTATCACGATTTTTATAAAACTTATGATAGCAATGATTATTGGGAAAAATGAAACAGAAAGTTTATCAGCCTACTTGCTTTCACCATTAAGTTGGATCTTTAAATGAATATAGGAGAACCCTTCAAAGATGGCTCTGTAAAAAATAAGCCACACCCAGCCCTCAGGACCCGTGAATTTGAAGATGCTTGCTCAGAGGAGCTATTGACAGACAGAAGAAGGAAAAAGGAACCCTTTGGCTTTTTGAATTTTGAATTAACGATTTGTCCCTGAAGCTGGGAAAATTTGCAGCCATGGAAAAATTCTACTGTCCAGATAAAATGTTAAAGGGAGTCTGCTGACAGCCTGAAATGTTTGCTGATTGACCATCTGGATCCATTGTTAACTGAAAGTTGGAGAAATGTAGCAATAAAGAGATGTGTTGAGTGTGGCTACTGACACAGTGGACATAGTTCACAGTGACTAGAGGCGAAGATGAGAGCAGATTGACTGATTTCAAGTTTATGTCCTAGTCCATGGGGGTTAGGGTTGTTGATAATCTATGACAGGGCACAGGATTGAAAGGCAGGGCTGCCAATGGGAAAACTGGTGAGACCAAGTGACGTGGTCCTCACTGAGTTAACCAGAACCTGGACAGATCAAGATAGGATTTTTGAGTCTGTGCATTGGTGCATAACGCTGCTGATTTTATGGATAGTCTGCCCTGATTGACCTTTGTTTATAGCTGCAGACACACAACATTCGAATAAATATTTAATAAACAGAAATGGATATTCTTCACATCAAAGAATATGCTTAACTTCTAAGAGCACTGGGTTAATTTAAATGGGCAATAAAGAAATTGGAGTGATGAAGACATGATATAAGTGGACAGTCTACCCAAAATGGAGGGATAAAGGCATGTAGTAGCTTGCTTACAAACTTTCACGGGTGGGAGAATATGTTTATAGCATTATAGAATTATGGTACAGGTGTTCTCATGACTGCAATTATTAAGTATAGAATATGTTTTGTTTTGTTTTGTTCATTTACAAGTATTATGTTTAAATGAGGCTGACACATTTTGAATTATATGCATTTCAATTCTATCCTGTTAGACACAAATATGATTTTGCTATTATTTAAAATTTATGAATGGCTAATGACATGTAAAAGTGTCAAGTTGACAAGGCGTAATCTCTAGTAGTTTCACAACCAATTTGAGGATATGAAGAGTGAAGAGGTGGAGTTTAATCTGTCAGTTAGGTCACAGCCTGGTGATGCCTCAGTTCCTGGTGATGCCTCAGTTGGCATGACCTTTTCATGAGGATTCTGGAGACTTCTTTTTTCTCCCTGGAGGTGGGTCGCAATCTCTTTCTGTCTCAGTCTACCTCCCAACAAGCCACACTGATGGCAGTCAGAATGCTGGAGAAGCATCCACAGCTAGACTTTACACCCACTAGCCTGTGATTACCCTGCGTACAGCATCATACCATGTGCTGCATGAGTCTGAGGAGAAATTTATAGATTTGGACTATACATACAGGTTACTATTGGACTTATGGACTTGCTCTGAACTGGTGTGGGATATTTTCTCACTGTCCAGTTGCTCTTTGGTATAAAGCTCTCACACACATATGACTGCTTCTGGATTTATTTTGCCAGACAATCCAGTCTAACATACTTACATTCAGGCCCCTTCGTTTGTTTTGCTTTATTTTTATCATATCTTTTTGTCTCTTTTCACTTTTGTTCCCTACAAAAGTCAATGGCAGGAAATCACAGGGAGAAAGCAAAGGGTGTAGGGCATTTTTATTTATTATTTGATTTTTTCACTCTTGTGAAAATCTTAATTAAAACATTTTAGTATTCCCTTTACTTAAGTAAAGATGTGTGTGTGTTGTAAATGGGGATCTTCAAGACCATCCTCACCCAATATTCTGATTATTTATCATAAAGACTAATAGTTCTTAGAATTTAGGTATATTCACAGTTAAGATTTATTGCAGTGAAAAATACAGAGTAAAATTATCAAAGGGGAAAGACACATGCGGTTAGCCCACAAGAAACTAGAGACAGGTGTCCATGATGCTTCACAGTAGAACAAAATATACCTAATTCCTATAATAAAAAGGTACAGGAATGCAGGCAAATTAGTTTGCTCCAGAAAATCTGCAGTGTGCAAGATTGTTTTCAGGGACTTTAAATATAGACATTCTTGATTTAGCACATACCAACATTATATAGTCCCCAAATAAACTAGATTCACAGGCAAAAAACATATGCTCTTGTGCTAGTCTGGGACTCTAGAGAAACAAATCCAGAGACACTCATATATGTGTAAGAGAGTTTTATATCCAAGAGTAATTGTACATTAAGAAAACATCCCAGCCCAGCCTGGATCAAATCCATGAGTTTGAAATTAGTCCTTAAGTCCAATATGAGCCTGTATATCTGGTATTAGTCCATAAATTCTTCTACAGAATCATCCAGCACATGCAATGATGGCAAAACCAGGAAGATCTCACAGGCCAGTGGGTTAAAAGCCTTGGGGAATCATCTCACTCCTGGCACGGCTCTCCATGTGGATCCTCCAGATCCAGGGCTCTGGCTGCCATCAGCAAAGCTCCATGTGGCTTGCCAACGATATGCAAAGCAGAGGGACTATATGTCCCACCTTGAGGGAGGAAGATAGGAGTTCTCAGAATCCTCAGAAGAAGGCCATGCCCAGACAGAGGTCCCATTGGCTATGACCTGATTGACAGGCTGGACTCCACCTCTTCACTCAAGTAGACAGGAGATCATGTAGCTGCCATATATATTTATAGCTATCACTGTGCAGACCTTGATAATCATATGTCTAAGTCTCTGTATTAGAATTTTTAAAGAAAAAATTGGCTTTGCTAGCACTTTAAGAAATAATAAGTTCTGCAAGAAGTGGGACAAATAACTTTGAAGGAAAATAGCTATAAAATTGAAATTACTAATGCAATTACATAATATACTTGAAAATAATTTTCACAAATATTAACACATATGACATGTATTGCATTTTTCTAAATACATGATGACATTTGAAATGCGGCATAGAGACAAACTCTGATGGAATTTGAAAGTTTAAAATGAAAATATATGTAGGAACCCCTGAAAGAAGGTGGTTATTTAATGTACTCTATATGTGAGAAATGCTGTCTCGACCTTGATGCTGTCTCAGATCCTCTTGGACAATAGTGTGCTGTATCAACTGCAAATTTGGACCACATACAGATGGGTATTCAGAAAAAGAATTTAGGCAGATGATCTTATACCATATGAGGTTACAAATGGGTAACAATCAGTGTTTACTCACAAACAGTCAAGATATCCAATTTGCATCCACTTTTGCTATGTACAACAGAATAAAATAATGCTTGATCCTGTGCCTACCTTATATTTTTCTTATGGTTGAGCCAATAACTTGTCTCCATTCTATCAATTCCTCTTTTTTTAATGTCCTTCCTCGTTTTCACTGCCACTCAACTGAGCCAAGCATGGTGCTCTTTTCCAGGGACAGGGGTATTCTGATAAAAAGCCCAAAGTATGTGAGATGAAGTCTTTCCATCCTTACTTTTAAGGGGAAAACTCTGACTATTCTTTTTTTCCAAAACAGGCTTCTTGTTTCTTTAGACAGTACATGGTATTTCCAATAGTCTTCATCAGCACTATGGTCAAATTCGAATCTTCCTTGGTCTCAGTTGTGAATATTTTGGTTTTCTTTACATCGAAAAATGTAAATATACACAAATATTATATGTGTATACACACAGATAGTAAATTGTGTAACATAAACCTGGATGACCTTGAGAAAAATGGGGATTCCCAAATCTTTCATATGCTCGTTAAAAATTATACATGGATTGAGAGGCAATTGGGTAAACAGGACAAGGGAGTACTGTATGTTTTAAAATGAGGAAAAATGTGTCAGGGTTTTATCCTCTCACCCCACTTGCTCAATATGTGTGCTGAAAAAATCATCAGAGAAGCTAGATTATGTGGAGGAATGTGGCATCAGGAGTGAAAGAAGGTCTATTAACAACTTGCAATGTGCAAATGACACAACCTTACTTGTTGAAAGTAAGGAGGATTAGAAGCATTTTCTGATGAATGTTGAGGATTGTAGCTTGCAGTATATATTTCAACTCAATGTGAGGAAGACCCAAATCCTCAGAATTGGACCAATAGATAACATCTTCATAAGTGGAGAAAAGATTGAAGTTGTCAAGAATTTTTCTTGCTTGGATCCACAACCAATGCTCATGCACAATCAAAGCAGCAGTCAAAAGATCCAAAAATGTATTGCATTGTGGAAATCTACTGCACAAGTCCTCTTTATATGATTGATGATCAAGGATATTAATTTGAGGATTAAGGTGTGCCTGGCCCAAGCCATATTTTCATTGCATCATATGCATGTGATCATTGGACTTTGAATAAAGAAGACCATAGAAGAATTAATGCATTAGAATTGTGGCGCTGAGTAAGAAAATTGAAAGTACTATGGTCTGCCAAAAGGACAAACCCCTCTTTATTGGAAGAAGACCAGAGTGCTTCTTAGACGCAAGGACGGCAAGACTTTGGTGTACATACTTTGAGCATATTGTCAGGAGAGACCTGTCCCTGGTGAAGGACATTATGTTTGGCTAAGTAAAAGGGTGGCAAAAAAGAGGAAGGCCATTAATGAAATGGATTGACACAGTGGCTGCATCAATGGACTCAGGCACAGGGACAGTTATGAGTCTAGCAGAGGACCCCGAAGTGTTTCTTTCTGTTGTGATTAGGATTGCTATGGGTTGGAACCAAATCAATATCACTTAACAATAACAGCAAGAGCAACAACAGCTCACACATGTGAGCTTCTCCAGATTGGATACACAAGAATCAAATCGACTGCGTCTGTGGACAGAGACAATGACGGAGTTCACTGTCAGCAGCTAAAGTCAGGCCAGGGCTGACTGTGGAAAACATCATCATCTTCTCACAAAAAAGTTCTGGTGGAAGCTGAAGAAAATTAAATGAAGTCTCTAACAGTAAAAATGCAACTTGAATATATCAGATATGAATTTTAAGAACATCTACAGATCTGATGTAACACATTTGATGCATTTAACACTAATGATAAACTGATAGCTCTGGGTTGAAATAAAGCACGTAATATATGAGAAAGCAAACTCCCCCCCCCCCAAAAAAAAAGAAAAGAGAAAAAAGAAAGAAAATATCAATGTGAATGCCACAAGAGACTCTGAAATTTGCTCCTACTCATAGAACAGCTAGGGCAAATGGGAGAAAGGATGAAGTAAACTAGCTCAACAGAAAAATTTCAAAGAGCAGCTTCAGAAAACAAAGTAAAATGTTATAATGACGTGTGCAAAGATCTCAAGTTTGGAAGCCATAAAGGAAGTGCAGGTTCAACATATGAGCTCAAGAAAAAAAAATCAAGCTTCAATCGGAAATATCGAAGGATTCTCTAGGCAAAATATTGAATGATGCAAAAAGCCTCAAAAGAAAATGGAAAGAATACATAGAGAGAGTCACTGTTTCAAGAAGAACTAGTAAACATTTCACCATTTCAAGAGGCAGCATCTGAGCAAAAACCAATGATACTGAAGGGAGAAGCCCAAGTTGTACTGAAATTATTAGTGAAAAATAAAGCAGGAGTTGATGTAACTCCACTTGAAAGGTTTTAATAAGTTTGTGAAGCCTGGGAAGGACTCATACTTCTATGCCAAGAAATTTGATCAGCCGAATGAAAGAAACCCATATTTTAACTCATTCCAAAGAAAGTTAACCCACCAGAATGTTAAAATTAAAGAAAAAAACCCAACAGTGTCATTCATATGACTTGAAAGTAAAATTTCACTGAAAATTAGGATGCTAATTCTAATGTTGTGCAATATTAGGTCCGTAATATAAAAGTATGCGTTTACATAGAGTGATGGGCAATCAGTCTTTTATGAAGAGATATTGCTTAAATATGGCGCTTCTATCCACCCTGGGGAGCCCTGGTGGTGTAGTTGTTTCTCAATGAACCGCTACCAGCAAGTTCATGAGTTTGAAAACACCAGACCCTCTGAGGGAGGAAGATGAGACTTTCTGCTCCTGAAAAGTTAGTATTGGAATCCCATAGGGGCACTTTTAATTTCCCCTATATGTTACCTAGGAGCTGGAATTGACTCGATGACAGTGGCTTTGGATTCACTTTGACTTTGGATTCACTTTGTACCTGTGTTAATCCGGTTAGAGAAACAAATTCATAAACACGCATGTGGGTATAAGTAAAGTGACTAGATTTTAACATTGGTAAAAAGGACACCATGGACGCGGGGGTGGGAAGGGGGGCTGGTAAGAGGGGGTATATTCCCTTCCCATTCTCCCACCATTCCCTAACTTGTCATGCATTCTTTCCAAAAATAAGGACATTTTTAAAAACACCACGGGACGCTGGAAGAATTGTTTAAATTTGGGACTGTCCCGCCAAAAATCGGGATGTCTGATCACTTTAGTATAAGGGAAAGGTTTATATGCAAGAGGAATGGAATGCATTCTTTCCAAAAATAAGGACATTTTAAAAAACACCACGGGACGCTGGAAGAATTGTTTAAATTTGGGACTGTCCCGCCAAAATCGGGATGTCTGATCACTTTAGTATAAGGGAAAGGTTTATATGCAAGAGGAATGGAACATTGAGAAAGCATCTCAACCCAGTCCAGTCCAAAGTCATAAGTCTGATATTAGCCCACCTGTCTGATACCAGTCTATAAAGTCTCCTTCCAACTTACAAAGCAAGTTCAATGACACCAGGACAATCAAAGGCCTGTGTGTGCAAAGTCTTATTTACTCAGCTGGGGCGGAAGCATGTCAGCACTTGCAGGGGTCGCTATGTGGCTTCTCTGGCCCAAGAAGTCTGGTCCCATCAGGGCAAGCCCACGTGGCTTCTCTGCCGGCTCCTCTATTCTCCAGGAAACAGAATCGATCAGCATGCTACCATCTCATGTTGTCAGTAGCTCATCTCCAAGAGAGAGTGAATCAAGTCTCTCTTCTCCAATTAGGAAATACCTCGAAACTTCCCAGAGTTCTCCAGAGAAAGCCATGCCCACACAGAGGCCTCATTGGCTGTCTACAGTTTGACAGGCAAGATGCTACCCCTAGACTTCCAATCATGAAATTGACATGAGTACATGACTGGCACAATACCCATTTCACAGATATACACAACTTTATAATGCATAAATAACCTAAGAATGTCATCAAGGTTACATGTAAGTAAAATTTATTGAAGATTATTTCATGTTAGTTACCGGAGAACATCAAAAGAGAAATGCCACAGATTCAAGCTGAATTCAGAAGACCACTTGGATGTCAGATCACTAATGCCAGATTGATCGTGGCTTAAAGCAGAGTACACCAGAAAAATTTTACAAGCCCTTTACACAAAGGGCATCTGATTATGTGGATCATAACCAACAATAGATAGCCTTAAAAATAATTTGAATTCAATAACACTCCATTATGTTCATGTGGACTTTCTGCATGGTTTAAAATCAGAAAAGATGTAAGAGTTATGTTTTCTCACCATAAGTATTCAATTTGTGTGCTGAGAAAATCATCCAAGAAACTGGGCCAAATGGAGATGACTCAAGAGGGGAGGAAGTTCTGTTATGTAGATGATACATCATTGCATGCTGACAGCAAGCAAGACTTGAATCATTTATTGTTCAAGATAAAGGACTGTGACCTTTGGTATGGATTAAAATTCAGTGTAAGGAAAACCAAAAAATTCCTCACAGCTGGGTTATGAGGTGGCATCATGCTAAATGGAGGAAAGATTGATGCAAGGATTTCATCTTGCTTAGCTCCATAGTCAATTCTCATGGAAGCAGCATTCAAGAAATCGAAGGATGCATTACAGTGGGTAAATATCCACTGCCATAGATCTCTCTAAGGTACTGAAGAGAAAGGTGTCATTTTGAGGAAGAAAATGAAAATCTTAACTCGTGTATTTTTAATTGCCTCAAATCTATGTGTATGTTGGGCACTGACAAAGAACAACTGGAAAAAAATTAAGACATTTGAATTCTGGGGCTGGAAAACAGTATTGATAATACCATGACCTCCCAGAAGAACATTTTCCTGTTTAGGAAAATGCACATCCAGAATGTTCCTCAGGAGGAAACATGGCAGTCTTCATGTTGTAGGACTTAGGCATGTAATCACGTGAGACCCTGGATAAGGCCACCAGGCTTGGTAAAGTACAAGGACTGCAAAAAAGAGAAAGATCTCAAAGAAATGGATTGACACAGTGGGTCCAACAATGGGTGCAAATAGAACAATCTGGAGGGGGTTGTACCCTTGCCAGTGTTTCCTTCGGTTGTACCTGGGCTTCAGTAGCAACTGATTTGAGGACATCTAATAGCGACATATACTTGTCTCTACCTCTCACCCAATGATTGGGAATGCTGATGCAAATCAAGTATGGTGGACTCATTTTCAAGAATTGGACAGTTTTCCCTAAGAAAAATCATCTCAGAAGCAGGAAAAGAAATTCCCGGACTGTCAAGAAAGAAAAGTCACCAGGAGCTTTCCCTCTGAAGTGGAAGCAGTTGCAGAAGCACTGATGCCAGAGACCAGGATACTGTCAGACAGAGCAGAGAGGTAGGACACTGGCAGAGAGAAGGTGCTGCTATGCATCAGTGGCTGCATGCTTCATGTTTCAGGCTAACCCATGCACTTCCCTGACTTCTGGGAACGGATCCCTTTCTCTAATCAGCCCTCACCACTGGCAGCATTGTCTGAGTTCTGGGTGGCTATTGCAACAGATGAGGGAACTGTGCAGAGAAGCAGAGTGCCAATCTAGTGTTTCCTAGATTGTGGCAAAGTGTGCCTAGGGCTGTTGGGGAACAACTGCCTTTTTGTAACTTGTGGCTTTTTGTAACCTGAAAAGTTCAAATCTGCCCTACATCACCCGCTTTCTCAGTGGTCCCACTTTCGGTCATTTAAAATCAATTTTTAAATAGACCTGTTCCTCATTTTCCTCCATTTGAGAATTGGAATGAATTATAATTTTCTCACTGGAAAATAGCTATAAAGTGATTCCAAGTGTATAACCTAAAGCTAAACAAAGATGTATAGATCCTTCCTTATGATTATTATCATCATTTTCAAAGTTATCCTTGTGAATATCCTTGACGATTTTCCCTACTCCTTTCATCCAATCAATCTTATCATTTCCTCTTTGATTTTTAAACAGACACCTCTTTTTTCTCCCGTGGATTATGCCAACAACTTCTAAGGTATTCTCTTTGATCCTATTCTAGCTCCTTCAGTGTTTGACTAACCTTTTCAAACTCAAGTCATATCATGTTCTTTTCTTGCTAATATCTTCAGTGACTCTTCTAAGATTTCAAGAAAAAACTTATTGGTATGAACCAGATGGTCTTTTACGACCTTACTTCTCTGACAGCACTCAATGTTCTTTTCATTTTCACTCCAGCTATACTGTTCAACTATCGGGGTGTTTTGAAAAAAGCACTGCCATCAAGTGGGCTCTGACCTTAAGTGACCTTATAGGACAGAGTGCCACTGCCGCCATGGGTTTCCGAAGCTGCACATCTCTATGGAAGGAGAAAGGCGCATCTTTCTCCCATGTTGCAGTTGGCAGGTTCACACTGATGGTCTTGTGGTTAACAGTCCCATCTATGACTCACTAAGCCACCAGAGGTGTCAGACATGCCCTTTTGTAGATTTAGAAACTACTTTAATCCATCTGTCATCACCTTTCTGATTGGTTTATGTATATGTTAAGATATTCTCTGTACCAATCCAGGCATTAAAAATTCCTCCATTGGGGCTGAGCCCCAGTGGCATAGTGCTTGAGTGCCAGACTGCAGGCCACGGGTTTGGCGGTTCAAATCCAGTGACGCTCTCAAGGAGTAAGGCTGGGGAACTCCCACGACTACCAGAGGACAGTGATACCCCCCCCAAAAAAACAAACAAAACAACAAACAAAAAGATCCCCCTACACATTTCAAAACTATCCGATTATATTTATGATAGCATATATTATCGCAAGGCCCTTGCGTGACACAAACGTTCACCAGTTTGTGTAAGAATCCCTTAAAATCAAGAGTACTCGGTATGCGTAAAACGGTTTAAACAAGGTCTGATTCAGATTCAATTTTGTCCTTGTGTCTGACTCTGTATCACAGAAAGTAGTCTATGAATTATGATCACAAAATCAGGGGCAGCTTGCCTTCTGGAACAATGATGTCAAAAGTAGATTAATTCATATACAGAAAGCTGCCCACATTAGAAACTTGTCCAAATATATTCTTACACAAAACATGGCTAAGCACATCCTTTGATTTACAAAGTGTCTCCAGTCAGAAGAATTTACACTAGAATTTGCACAAATATATTTGACCTCTGGTGGGTGAAGTACTTTGTTGTCGCCTGGGTGCCCCATGTTATATCAACTCATGAATTGGTCCATATCTCAACCAACCTCTTTTGCTTTCACTTTAAGCCGATACCCTAATTTTGCTCAATGACAAATTCAAACCTACCTAAAAATGTCTCAGAAAACAAGCCTGATAATCTCTTCTGAAAAACAGGTACCATAGAATTCTTATGAAGTAGTTCTACTCTGAAGACTTGAGTTCAGAATGAAGAGGAATCAACCTGACAAGTAGAACACTGTGATTGCACTTGGTAATCACTTCTTTATTGCTGTAGCCTCTTATGATAATTCAGATTCTTTCAGGTCAGTGATTGTATTTTATATATGTTTATATTTTCTGCTTAGCAGAGTCACTGGCACATATTACTACAGTGAAACCGGTGAAAGCCAGACTGCAACTGGACTTGGTTTTCAGGCTATGTAAGAAGTATGTGTGGATCGCTCCAGTTTTCATGAAATTTAGAAATGCAGGTATTGATGCTGCTGATGGGACTTGTTTTCTGGTACACAAATCTTAAAGTCACCATTTCAAAAGTCAGTGTTGTTAATATCTCTTGTTCTCATTGTGCTTTTTTGAAGAATTCTACCAGTTTGGGGAAAGCTCTAACTGGAAACTAAATTTAAGGCAAAGCAGTAATTACACTTATTGATTTCCAAGATAAAATAATCTGAAACACTTCTCTAATGCTTGGGATACAACTATTAAAAGCACACACACACACACACACACACACACTTTCCTTTGCAGAGGTAATCCATGAGAGCAAGTGGATGAACAAGGAAAAGGTACATTTCTCTAGGAAAAACCCAGCACAAGGTTGAATTTGCGCCATTGCTAATACTATGTAATACTACTGTAAGCATAGCCTGAAGAACCAAGTTCATTAGAGAAGCTGCAATGACATTCTGTAAATCCTCAGATTGCATGTTAACATAAACATGTGTCAATTAAGGCGCAAAATTACTTCTTGCAATACTTAACAGGAAATGTTCAATGTCACTGTACTTTTTTAAAACCTCAGCTCAAACTTTGTACATTTTTTTCATTCTTTATTGCTAACAGCCAACAAAAACTTTGGATTTGAGAAATACATATCAAAACCCAATAGAAAATCAAAGGAATACACAGAGTAACTATAAAAATGATAAATAATAGAAAAGTATCCTTAATATCTCACATGAGTGAAAATTTGCATACAGTAAATAAAAAGTAATCATACCACCTACAATTATTAGGAGATTGCCAGAAATTTGAGGCATATTCAAGAGAGGAGATGACAGGAAAGATATCATTTCTGATAAGAGATGGACCTTGAATAAAAGCACAAAGTGTAAGAAAGATGCTTATTTATGCTTTATTGACTATGAAAAATCATGCAAGAATATGAGTCATAACATATTACTAACCTCAGAATAATGAAATTCCAAAGTGCTTTATTTTATTCATGTAGATACTTTACAAATCAGGAAGCAAACCTTCAAATAGAAAAAAAAATTATCAGGTAGGGGACACAGAGGAAACGGGTGCTAAAACAAAATGTGGTGAAGTACTTAGAGGGTGTCCAGATAACAGATAAAGTAGCGTCTGGGATCTTAGAGGCTTAGCACCCCTCTAAGTGAGACGTCAAACACGTCCACATGGAAAAACCACACATCAGTCTCCAAAGGAAGGGAATACATATAATCTGAAGTCAACAGAGGAATCCATATCAGTGCCTAAATTCTGAATTTCAGGGGTGCACCAAGGGACAGATGACAGTGGGAGCCCACACTCCATGAGAGGCACTACATAAGAGAACTAACTCCTCTGGAGAACGCCTCCTATCTAAAACTGAGGAATGGGAGGAACGTGGTCACTAACAGAGTCCTTGGGAGAGAGGAGTCTAGAAGATCAAAGGTATAAATCTGGCCGTAGCAGTTAAAACTGTGTCAGTGAGTCCTCTTTTATGATGAAGGTGGACTAGATCTGGTACCCAAGATTTTCTGTGCTTTCGGTTTGTATTGTTCTGTTTGATTCTTGTTTGTTTGCGTTAGAGTGTATCTCAGAGGTGTTATGCCAATGCAGGTCATCCTCTTGAAGCTGTGCTATTTGCTTTTCCATTTTTCAGGATATGAAACCTAGAACTGATGAACTTATGGGAATAGCAAGTAGAATAGGGGGTTTAGGGGCAGGGAGGCTCAGTGAGGAAGGGGAAGGGGAGACAATATCAAGGAGTCCATGCAGAAAAAAAGATTGGAAATGGATTGCATTAGCAATTGTATGCTTCTAATCGACATAATTGAAATATGGAATGATATATGTACCAAATCCCAACTTAAAGAATGTAATGCCATTAACAACCTGTGAGATATGAATGGCAATACCATGCTAGCCAAGAGGACCCAATGCACCCCACTGATGAAGATCAGATTACAGCCTTCAGAATGGCTCATACCTCAATGTAAAGAAAGAATGTGCTTATTGTTAACACAGTAGGCATTGTCATAAATATGGAAAAAAGATGGGAATTGTCAAATATTTTATTTTGCTTTACTTGGTTCCACAATCGACAGTTGCAGAATTAGCATTGGTTGATCAAATGTTATTTTGCAGAGCAAATAGGCTGAAAAAATAAACCCAGAAGAATACTAAACAGACAAAAAGCTCCCCTCTTTCAATTTTAACAAGGATGCCATTTTGAGTAGTGAGATGTGCTTGATTGAAGACATAGATTTTCAATTTTCTCATATGCTGAAATTTTGAAAAGAAATTGTATGTCAAAATTAATTTCTAAATGACTTTTAAAAGGAAATTTAGCATGTGTTTCTATTTTGAAAACCGAAAACAATTAAGGAGCACTGGAGAATGATGAACACATTTCAATTATGAGGTTGAAGAACAATATTGAATATACTCTGAACTAGCAGAACAAAGACCAGATCTATTTTGGAAGGATCACTGGATTGCTTGTTAGAAGCAAGTACAGCAAGACTTAATCTCTCATACTTTGGCCATGTTATGAGAGGAGACCAGTCCAGTGAGAAGTATATCCTGCTTGAGAAAGTTGAGGGTCCCTAAACATGAAGAAGCACTTCAACAAAATGGATTGACAGTGGTTAATAAAACAGCAACATACAGCAACAATGGTGAGGGTGGAGGGAATGTGGACAATGTTTGATTCTGTTGTAAATGGGATAACTAAATGTTGGAATCCATTGGACAGCATCTGATAAACTCATTAGTTAGATAATTTAGGAGAAAGGAAGAAAGTGTTTTACATATCCAGAAAAATAGTTTAAAATCTTTAGTAAAATTCCTACTTAAGTCCCTAATAAACCTTTGCTCTACTCAGTCTTCATTATTTAACTTCGGCTTCCATTCTGCATCCTCTGTAGCCTGTGAGTGCAGCAGTTTCTTTCTATTGAAATTCATTCTAATGAGATCCTACTCGTTAGAGGATCCACTCTAATGAGATCCACAAAAATATCAGACTTTTTCAGAAATTCAACTTCAATTATCTTTTACTTGTGATTTTTTGTCCTCACTGCCCTCTGGTGGTGGGAGTAGGAGGCTCAGCTTTGCTCCTGGAAAACTGCTGCTGGATTTGAACTTCCAACCCAGTGGACCGCAGTCCCGCACACAACCACTGCACCACCGGTGGTCAGTGATATTTTATTTAATAATTTTCAGCATGTGAGCAGAAAAAAAGTATCTTCTAGATAGCAAATCTCATCATGGCCATGTTTAACTTATCAAAATAAAACTTGGAAAGGGAAAGATCACAGTGATAAGTTTAAAAAGTAATGCATAGGCAGATAAAGTCAATTTGAAAACCTTATGCAGAACTATCTCAAAATAAAATGACTAAACCTATTTTGAACGATTTTCAGATATACGACCAAATCAAACCACTACTCTGGAGTTTATTCCAATTGCTAGAGGCCCTATGGAACTGATTGAAACTCCCATAATATTTCCCAAGCTGTACATGTAGATTGAAGCAGATTGTCACACTCTTCTTTTACAGAGCAAGTTAGAGCAAATTTTTCTGTGTAATGGTCAAGTGCCTTAAAGATAGCACCACCATGACTTAGGATATAACACATAAGAATCCTGAGACAAAACACTATACGAGGAGATGCAAAGACTGTAAAAGGATAATTAAATGTCTAAACAGCAACAATTTCAAAAGCAAAGCAGAAATGTGTAGTCAAATGATATAAATTCTCCTGGTAAGACATGGATGTCGATGATGCTACACATGTAATGTTACATTATTTCCCATTGATTTCTTTGGGGACACTAACAGCTCTTATAACATTCAATACATCGTTTGAATCAAGCATATTTGTATACTCGTTGCCATCGTCATTTCCAAATGTCTTCTACTTGTGCCCTTGGTACAAGACCCTCCTTCCCTTTTTTTATGAAACATTTTACTGGGGGCTCATGCAACTCCCATCATGATCCATACATACCTCAATAGTTTGCAGGCTACATTTGAAACCTTGTTGTCATCATCACTCTCAAAACATCGTCCCTCCACTTGGGACCCCAGTACCAGCTCCCCATATTTCCCTTTCCTCCCCCTCCCCCATTAACCCTTAATAATTTGCAAATTGTTGTTACCTTTTCATATTGTGATATTTCATATCATACTGTCCAATGTGTCCCTTCACTTACTTCCCTGTTGTTCATACCCCAGAGAGGGGGTTATATGTAGATCCCTGATATTGATTCCCCCTTTCTATTCCACCATCCTTCCACCCTCCCAGTATCACTACTCCCACCATTAGTCCTGGGGGATCATCTATCTTAAACTCCCCATGTTTCTGACTCCAGTGTACATCCTCTGGTCTAGCTGGATTTGTCTGGTAGAATTGGGATCATGATAGTGGGTGGGAGGGAGCATTTGAGAACTGGAGGAAAGTTGCATATTTCATTGCTACTACACTGTACTTTGACTGGCTCATCTCCTCCCTGCAAGCCCTTTGTAGAAGGATGTCGCTTATTGGAAGGCTTTGGTTACCAGTCTGCACTCCCCCTAACTTATAATAATTTAATTTTTAGTTCATTGATGCCGTATACCAGATCCCTTTGACACTCTGTGGTCACATAGGCTGGTGTGCTTCTTCCATGTGGGCTTCATTGCTTCTGAGCTGGATGGCCGCTTGTTTACTTTCAAGTCTTTTAGACCCCAGATGCTCTCTCTCAGATCACTGTGCCATAGGGTTGGAAATCAACAAAAGGAAGATAAAGAGAACTAGAGAAAATAATTGGAGAATGAATAGTTCTCTATTGCAAAAGGAGTGTGCACTGGCCCAGATAAGCAATGAAATTTTAAAAAATTATAGAAACCAATAGGAATGAAAATACAACATACTAAAACTTATGGGTCACAGCAAAGGCAGCCTTCAGAGGTTTACATTTTTATATTGTGATTATTAGGTGTCATTGAATCTGTTCCGACCCATAGACACTATATGAACAAGGCAAAAATTTGCTCAGTCTTGCTCCATCCTTACAGTAAGTCTTGTGCTTGATATTGTTATAGCCACCATATCAATCTATTTCATTATGGTCTTCTTTTCTATGCCCCTCTCTTTCACCAAGCACAATATCCTTTTCCAGGAACTGGTCTTCTCTGAAAACAGGTGCAAAGGGTGTAACAAAGAAAATTCACCAATCTTGCCTTTGAGGAACACTCTGACTGGATTTCTTCCAAGACAGACTGGTTTGTGCTTTTAGCACTCCATGATACTTCCAACATTCTATTTCAGTACCGCCATTCAGATGCATCCATTCTTCTTCAGTCTTCCTTGTTCAATGTCCAACTTACACATACACATAAGACAACTGAATATACAATGCATGATGCCAGGCAAACAAGAGTTCTCAAATTAAAGAAAATCCTTTCTTTTCAATATTCTAAAGTGCTCTTGTGCAGCAGATGTAAAAATGCAACTTGTCTTCTGATTCTTTGACTATTGCCTCTATGATCATTACTTGTGGATCCAAGAAAGACAAATACTCTTGTCAATTTCAATCTTTTCTCTATTTATCATGGGGTTACCTCTTGCTGTAGTTGTGAGGATTTTGGTTTTCCTTATGTTGAGTCATCTGTATGAGTTTCAAATCCTCCTAAATTTCAGCAATCAAGGTTGCATCAATTCTATATCTCAGGTTGTTAATATACTTTTTCCCAACTCTAGTACTGCATTCTTCTTCATATACTCCAGTTTCTTGGATTTTTGCTCAACGCACAGGTTCAATAAGTAGGACAAAAGGGTACAACCTTGACCCAGCTTGTAGGACAGGGTAGTACTGTCACTGTGGATTTCTGTTTATGAGAGTAAAAAGCCTCATCTTTTCCCCATAAAGCAGCTAGTGATATTGAACAACTTGTCTTGTGGTTAGCAGCCCAATGTGTTACCACTACAATGAGTTTATCAACTCTTGGGCAGGGAGCTTGATTTCCTGTATGTTTTCTCTATCTGATTTCAGGGAGAAACTTTTCCTGTTCATTCCCAGATGCTAGTGCTTCTTGTCCTGTGTATGTGCCTTCAAATGACCCTCTTCCCATCTGCGTCAACCTCATGCCTGCTTTCTTTATTTTTCTTTTTGTGAAGACACCATTCAGCTTGGATGAGACAGTACTCAAATTGTGCTGTGACTCCATATTCACTTAATTGGCAATATCATCAAAGACATTATTTATAAACAAGGGCACATATATAGAGTCAAGGAAACTGCTAATACTGAAGGACTTGTCATAATATAATGTCTGAATCAAAACTCAGTTTTGTTATCACCTTCTGCATCTGCATTCCTGAAACAGAACTTTGACTTCTTCCCATTCATGTTCATGGGATCTTGGGCCTCTAGTTTGGTAAGGTCAGAGGACCCTTTTTTCCCTGGATATTGTCTTTTTTAACAGGGCATGCCTCTTTCCCCAGACTATATTTAGTAAATAAGTTCAAGGATCAGGAATGGAGTTTTGTGGCTAAAAATAGCCTTGTGAGCATGATACCATTACACACACCTCTTGCCCATTTTTCAATAAGAGAAAAACTCTATTTCTATACTTTAAGCTATTTGATAGATTATTTTCTCCCCTGCGTTTACCTTGTATTTAACTGTTTTACTTCAGTTAACTGTTAACTGTTTTATTTCAGTGTGGCAGTCATGTGCTTATGTTAATTTTATGATTGAAATGTAGGGGTGGAGTCTAGACTGTTAATCTGGAGATAGACATTGGGTAGCCAATGAGGCCTCTATGAGACTTCTGGGAAATCTCGCGATATTTCCCTCGTGAAGATGAGAAGCTATCTTCCCCAGTTGTTGGGAGTTAGTCTCGGAGATGATTAATCACAGAGAACACAGGATGGCGGCGTCTGGGAGGCTAAAGTAGCCGACAGAGAGACCACCTGGCTTTTCCCTGATGGAGCCGGACCTCTGAGACTGGGGCAACCACATGGAGGCCTCTGCCAGCGATGAATTGCTTCTGTCACCACGGGATGCTGTTGATGGACCCTGAGCCCTGAAAGCGAGGAGCCATGGGGAGACGCCTGTCGGTGCCAGGACTCTGTACTCACTGACCTGTGACTTTGTGAGTCAAAAGGAGATTTTATGGACTGATTTCGGGCATATGGGTTAATATCGGACTTGTGACTTTGAGCTGGACTGGGCTGGCATATTTTCTTAATGTCGTGTTCCTCTTGAACATAAACCCATTCCTTATATTTATATGCATGTCTTTGACATTTGTTCCTCTATTCTACCCAGACTAACACATTCAGTTAAACAGTTTTTCTTCAGTTAACATCATTATTCTTTGACAATAATCATACGATATTTGACTTAGAAGTTGAATATATTTTTGGTGGATACATTCAACTGATGTTGTTTTTTATTTATTTATTTTTCCCCGCCCCCTGTTTTTTATTTTTTTTAAACTTTGGTTTCCAATAATTGACAGCTAGTATAAAGGCATAATTGAGTATGTAAATATTGGCTTTAATCCTTTGCACTTGCTTTGCTTACACATTGGCTTTAATTGTGTTTTGTAGGTTCTTGCCATTTTTGTGTGTTAACTGTCATATCAGTTGCCAATATACTTTGCATATTTCCCTATATTTATCTTGCTTTGTTTCACTGGTAAGGACCTTGTCTTTTATTATCCTGGAAGGCAGGCAGTCAGTCTTGTCTTTATTAGTTAGAGTTTGGCATTTTCTTTGTAGCTGCCTCTTATCAGAATGAAAACCTTGTGTTGTATTGTGCCTTTGTTGAGAGCTTTTAATCATGAATGGGTGTTGACTCTTATCAAAAGATTTTTTCTGAATCTATTAACATGATCACAGAGTGTTTGTTTTTAGTTTGTTGGTATGGTGAATTGCTTTAATTGGTGTTCAAATTGTGGCCCAGCAGGCATAGGATATTCTCTGGCTCTCTAAACTCACAGAGTTCATTTTCTCTCCCCTGGCATCCGGCACCATTTGTTTTCCAGGAATGAAGACTTGAGGAAAGTGCAGAATATTTGATTTATATTTTTCTCCAGTCACAGATTCTAGTTTCTTCAAGCATATCTGTAGTTCAGGAACCTTGGTGGTATAGTGGTTGTGAGTTAGGCTTTGCCAACTGCAAGGTCAGCACTTTGAAACCACCAGCTGTTCTTTTGTGTGTGTGTGTGTGTGTGTGTGCGCGTTAATTTGCATGGAAAAGAGATTATAGAACAGTTCCTAATTGACTTTTCCTCTGAGTTAAGGTGGGTTTCACAGTCTTGCACCATTCCAGAGGAAAGGAATGCTATGTGGTTCAGTTGACTAGATATAGAGTGAATTTTTTTATTGGTTTTCTTTGCGGGGAGGTGATCTAAAATGTGTAATGTCCCTGTTTCTAATCAATATACTACAACATAAGCTATGATTTCTTACCCCCATTATTATGCTACCTATATGTCTTGCTAGCTCGTTTTGCTTTCTCCTGTGATGACTTATTACAGCAAATTACCATGATGTGAAAACCCACATAGCAAGAACTTAAGGATAGCTGAGTCAGAATAATTTCAATGGGAGTGAGCTTTTGTAGTTAGCACCCATATAGGAACCATACGTCGAACAGAAATGGGTTCCATAATAACCATGGAAGTGAATCTAGAGGCAGATTTTCCCCCAGCTGAGCCCTCAAAGAAAACGCCAAACATGGCTGATATGTTCATTGCAGCACAATGAAATCCTGAGAAGTCTGTGTGCAGCATGTGTTTACAAGGAGCTCTGGTGAGTGCTGCTTTTATCTCCCAACCACAAAGTCTGGGCTGCAGCTCTACCATCTCTCCCATGGAGAAAGAAGAGGCTATCTACCGCTACCAAAAATCTCCCCAGAGGACAAATACTACTCTGTCCTATGGGGTCTCTATGAGGCATCATCGATTCAATGACAGTATGTTTGGTTTGGCTTGAGGCATTTGTGTTAAAATTGGCATCATCGAGTATGTCAGCAACAATCAGAATTCTATTGCATGTAGGCAGTCTCCAACAAAAATATGGTAGAAAATTCCCTAGATAAATATTGCATCTGAGACCAGTTAAGGCTGTATTTCTAGGAGTGAATTTACCCTGGCTAAGGCAGATTCTATAAAGACACTTTTAAGAAAAAGGGAATTAATATGTTCATCTCTCAGTCAGGCATATATATTTTCTTGATTGCGAGATCAAATTAAGAATGAATAAAGTTGTAAGGTATTTGCATAGTTTATCAGAGCAAGATCAAGTTAACTCTCTTTTCACAATAAACATAATACAATCAAAATATAACTTATATCAATCACTTTACGCTTACCTAAAATAAAAGACACCATAAAACCAAATAAAATCTACATAGAAATTCAAGTATTCTGTATCTCCTGAGAAAACACAAATATGAGAAATCTAATTGCTAGTTAATATGCAATAAAAAGGTGATAGGAAGATAGCTAAGTCAGAGTCTGAATAGCCAAGACTACATAAAAGTCAAGAGCACAAATTGTGTAAATTTGGCAGTGGCAGACATTGGGGAAGATATGATACATGCACACAACAATCCAATTGAGAAAGCTACAAGTTGAAACCTGTTTTCTATGAGAATAGAATTTTATACTTAATACTGGTGTCTCACCTCATTCTTCACACCTAACAGGTTCCCAATTGGCAATGATATCTCTTTGTCTTCTCGAATACAAATCTGATTTCTAGTGTAAACGGAGTTCATAGCTGTTATTAATAATATTTGCTGTTGTTTTTTTATGTGATCTACATTATTTAATGAAAATTCCCATTGCTATTTTACCACATTAAGAGTTGTATATTAATTTTAAAGCTAAAATATTAAATTACTGTTGTATTGTTAAACATTTATCTAAAGGACACATGTAAGAGAATAATATAGAGGCATATTCTAAAATCAAAACTTAGATGGAGAAGCAGGTACATTTTGTATACATGTCTTTGAGACCTGATAAGTTCGGCTGTCAAAAATAAACTTGGTTTTGTCTACATTCTATGTAATCATTGAAATTCATGAATTACTATTAAAATCCACCACAGTAAAGTTCATTCAAGCTCACAGTGACTCTTTGAACAGAGATGACCTACCTGAAAGGGTGTCTGAGACTCATTTTTTACAGGAGCAGCCCGCCTCATTTTGTTCCTTTGGAACAGCTCTGGGGTCCACCCATAAGCTTTTCAGTTCACGGCAGAATGTGTAATGCACGATAGCAGCAGGGCCCTCTCCATTCCAAAAAGCTCTCTTAATTTATATTTGAACTTAATATCACACATCCTTAGACCTTATCTCACCAAAAACACCCGAAGTATTAAATACTCAAGAGCTCTTATAACTCTTACAGATGTTGAAAATTTATTCATAATCCAATTAGATCAAGCATAAATGTACAGTTAATGCTCCCATGACATTGTTACATTGGTAAGAACTCCAAATAAAATCCTGGAGTAAAAATACCAATAAACTGTAGAAAGGTATTTTTTTAGTTTTATGATGTTTTAAATTTTGTTTATTCATTTATATTTATAGAATTTATTGTTATGATTCTCCACTTCTCAGACCCATATCCAATCTGAGTACAAAACTAATTCTAAAGGTTAAGTCATGCTATGAAATAAAAAGTATGTCATTATTTTAAATAGTTGAACTAAGACAAAGCATCTTAAGAATATAAAATGTCTCTTGATGGTACAATGCTTAAAATGTGGAAGAAATAAACTGACTTCCCATGGAATACTCAGAAACCAGATTGAGTATATCTCTTGGAAGAGGCCATAAGGAAGTTCAAATGCTCAAAGTTCAAAAGTTCAAATATCAAATGTTAACACCAGCCTGGCACTGACAGTTCATTTATTTTGTCCATTCCTTCCAATGCTCGTTTTTAAGTTTAGGTTGAAACTGAAGAAAAGTAAAACAAGTTCACAAGAAGCAAAAGATGACATGGAATATACCCCACTCAAAGTTGGAGACCATCTCAAGAAGCAAAGTGATACAGTGGACACTTATGACAGAAGAGGCGATGAGCTGTGGTAGGACCTTGAGAATATCCTTCCTGAGGACAGAAGAAGTTCATGAAGAAAACAGGAAAGAAAGAAAAGATCAAAGTGAATGTAAGAAGAGACGCCAAAACTCACTCCTAGTGTTAGAGTAACTAAAGTGAATGGAAGACCTGATGGAATCAAAGGATTGAACTGAAAATTTCAAAGGACAGCTTGAGAAATCAAAGTGAAGTATAATGAAATGTGCAAAGACCTAGAGCTAGAAAACAAAACATTAAGAACATGTCCGTATCTTAAATGAAAATCTTAAAATATCTAACCTTAAAGTTGTAAAACAAGGGTTTTATGGTCAAGTACAGAAGGATACAGGAAGCTTCATAAGAAAATCAAAAGAATGCACAGTGTCACTGTACCAAAAAACACTAGTTAGCATTCCTTAATTTTAGGAGGTAGCAAATGATACAAAAACAATGGTGCTGAAGGAAGAAGTCCAAGTAACACTGGCAGGATGAGGCCCCAAAATGGATCCCAAAACTCATGGCATAGCAATTGAAATGTTTTAACAAGCTGATACAGCACTAGAAGCACATATTTGTCTACACCAGGAAAACTGGATGACAGCTACTTTGCCTGCTTAATAGAAAAGACCAAATTTGCACCCATTCAAAAGAAATGTGACATGACAGAATGCTCAAATCATACATTTTGTTTGATATCACATGCAATGACAGTTTGTTGAGGGTCATTCTGCAAAAGTTGTAGCAGGACATTGACAGGGAGCTGCCAGAGATTCAGAAGAAATTGTGAAACATGAAATATCATTGCTGATGTCAGATGGCTCTTACCAGAAAATGTAGACTTGTGTTTTATGGTCTATGCAAAGCTTTCTGACTGTGTGGATTATAACAAACTATGGATAGCCTGGAGAGGAAGTGGAATTTCAGAATACATCACTGTACTCTTGTGAAACATGTACCTGAATCAAGAAGCAGCTGTGGGAATGTAACTAGGTGACACTCCATGGTTTAAAATCAGGGTAGGTGTATATCAGGATTGTATTCTCTCGCCATACTTATTAACTCTGTATGATGAGCAAATAATACGGAATTACATAAGGAAACATGATATCCGGCTTATTTAAAAAAAGTGAGATGTGCATATGAAGCAACTTGGCTTGCTGCAAGTGAAGAGATCCAATACCACAGCCTTCTTTATGGATTACAGCTCATTGTAAAGAAACCCCAGACCCTCACAACTGGACCCAGGGTCAGTGATCATCCATCATGATCAATGGAGAAAAGATTGAATTTGCCTTCTTTGGATTCACAATCTATGCTCATGGAAGCAGCAGTCAAGCGAACAAAAGACGAGTTGAGCTGCTTAAAATTGCTGCACGAGTCCCTTGTGAGAGTCTTGATATAAGTCTTTGCTTTGAACAGTGAGCTGAGTCCAACCGAGCCACGGTGTTTTCAGTTGCCTTGTATGTGTGCGAAAGCTGGTCATTGAATAAGTAAGACAGAAGATGAATCAATGCACTTGAATCATGGTGTTGGCAAAGGATATCAAAAGTGCCACGGACTGTGAAAGGGACAAAGAAACCTGTCTTTGGGGGGCTGAGCCCCGTGGCGTAGTAGTTGAGTGCAGAACTGCGGCCCACCGGCCTGGCGGTTCAAATCCAGCAGCAGCTCTCCGGGAGCAAAGCTGTGTCTCCCATTCCCACCAGAGGGCAGTGATGCCTCCCCCAAAAAAGAAATCTTTCTCGAAAGAAATAGGGACAGAGTGCTGCTTGACAGTAAGGATGGTGAGGCATTGCCTTACACACTTTGGATGTATTGGCAGGAAGACCAGTCCTTGGAGAAGACATCATGGTTGCTAAATAAAGGGGCAGTAGAATAAAAAAGAAGCCCTAAATGAGATGAATTGACATGGTGACTGCAAGGTAGACTCTAAGTTTGCTAAATTAAGGATTTGCTTATTCTGTTATGCACTGATTTCTCATGCATCCCAAAATATGGAAGCAGTTCTTTTACTGCAGTGTATTCTGATTTCTTTTTGTTCCCCACCTTCATCTCTTTGGAATTTTATTTTTTACTTTCTTTTTCTTTGGAATTTTTATAACCTGATGCAATGCTCAGAGGCAACCATGATACTTCTTGAGAGTTTTTGGATGGCTCTGAGAATAGGCTGATAAGCTGAAAGTGGTACAAAAATGAAACATTAGAACAAGCAGATCATATATTTATGTTACAGTTTAATTATATGCTATTATCAGATAGCTGAATTTATAAACATAAGAACTCTGAAATTATGACCTTTACAAGAATTAAAGATGTATGCATTCCAAATAATGATTCATATTTTATAAGATCGACTGTTTTATTTACATTGCATACTTATACAATGTTTTAGAATACTTTCTGGTGAGGAAGAATATGGATGAGAAATGGTAAATAGGAAGTGGATAGGAATTGATTAATTAATGTGCGCTGAAGCTTTTCACAGTTCAAAAGTAATGAAGATTTAAAACTACAAATTCATAATAATAATTCATAGTAATCTCAATAATCTCTTTCAGTCAAAAGACTGAAAGAAAATATGATTAAAATTGGGCTGACTTCTGATATGGAAGAGTAAGCTCACATCATCGATATAAACTATGAACTCAAGTCTAAAGTTCCTTCAAGTTACTGAAGAGTAAACAAGAGCCAGTATAGTTGTCTTTTTCTTCTGTTTTTATTTACCTGTTTTTCTTTTCCTGTTTTTAGGTGGGAAATTAGTATTAATTAAAGATATCTGATAGTATGAAGTTAGTTTTTCAATTTTCGTGGTGTCACTCAATAATCTTCAATGACATGCAATGACTCGAGAGTTAAAAAAAACTCATAGACTGCGGGAAAAAAGACCAGGGAACATTGATAATGAAGCAGAATGTTCATCAAAGGAGCTGTCTCCTTTATTGTGTAAGTGTATAAAAATGTTCATATTATATAGTCTGTCAAGGAGGAATTAAAACACAAAGAAATGCTATACATACAGATGGGATTATTGAAATTAGTAATGCTGACAATATAAGGAATTATTTACAAATGTCACCAACAGGGGCTGAGCCCCGGTGGCCTAGTGGTTGGGTGTGGGACTGCGGCCCACTGGGTCTCCGGGAACAAGGCTGGGCCTCCCACTCCACCAGAGGGCAGTGATGCTCCACCCCCCAAAAAAAAGGTCACAGACAAAACAAAGAGTATATATTGCTAAGAAAACATGCACTGAAATACTTCCAGTAACTTCATTGACGATAGTAAAAACTGGGAAACAAATCCAATGTCCCCCAACATGTGACTGTCTTAATTAAACACAGCACATACACACACACACACACACACACACACACACACACTAACTATAACCAGTGACTGTAGCGAGATATGGTGGTGCAGTGGTTCCACACTGAGCTGCTAGCTGCCAGGGAGACAGTTTCCAACCCTCAGCGGCTGTGCTGGAGAGCCTCAGCTTTCTGCTCCTGAAGACACTTATAGTCAACCTTGTCACTGTGGCGGAGATTTTTGGTTTATAACCACTGACTAGGACTTCTGGTGGCACAATGTGAACCCATTGGTTCATTTTGAAAATCAATGAAAACCTCTAGGGTTTCCAAGGCTGTAAATATTTCTAGAGGCGGGCAACTTATCTTCATCCCAAGGAACAGCTGATGGATTGAACTAAAAACCTTTTGTCAGTCCAGCTCTTAACCCACTGCACCAGCAGCTCATCTCCCTTGTGAAGATTCCAACCTAGAGATCCCATGGGCAGGACTTTCTCATGGTGTCCCTATGAATTGGAATGCATTCAGCGGCCCACCACAGCCTAACTACTGAGACATGCATCTCAAAAATCCTTAATGGGACATAAAAAAGTAATTCTACATTATTTGAATTTTATAAACTTCCAGCAAGTTGGAACTAATTTATAGTGACAGGAGAAAATCATGTCCTGCTGGGGTAGCTGAGGCTGAGATGGACAGCAATGTGGAAGGAAACATGACTTAGTGGTGATGGAAAAGCTCTGTGTCTGATTGCCATGGTGGTTCCCAGGCGTTAGACCTTTGTCAAAGCATATCAACTTGGACATTTCAAACAGACAAAGCTTAGTGCACATAAATAATGCTGCAATAGGCATGACTCTGAAAAGATAACCTGAAAATATATAAGGCAGCTTTGCCATACATACAGGGTTACATAAAATATCTAGTTGAGAGATTTCAGAAGACTTCTACCAAAAATAATGATACAGATCAAAGTATATACATATATATATACACATATGTGTATATAAAATAGTTAATAATATTTGATAATTTCTATGTATATAAGTATTGAAAATGTACTAGATCAAAGGAAGTTTCATTCAATACCAACAAATAAACAGAGAACCAAAGTACAACGATTCTTTTTTAACCTGATGCTTTAAATAACAATATTGTAAATGCTTAAAAATTATACAAACCAATATAAGTATTAAAATACAATAAAGATAAATAAATAAAGATAAATACAATAAACAAAATAATAATTTATTAAAGAATAAAGATATTTGACTTCAGGGCCATCTTTTTATTGTTGTTGTTTTTTGGACATCACTGCCCTCTGGTGGTGGGAGTAGGAGGTCCAGCCTTTGCTCCTGTGGAGCTGGAATTGACCCTCCATCCCAGTGGGCCGCAGTCCCGCACACAACCACTACACCACCGGGGCTCAGCCCCTGGGCAATCTTAAGAGACACAGAGAAATGTTTCTGTAACTTGAAAAACTTATCCTAAAATTTATTCAAAACAGGAATGCCCTTAAAAGTCAGGGCAAATAGGAAGACATGAAGAAGTCCTATTTGTTTGCAGCATTGGTTCTGAAATGTATTTATCCCTCCCACCTCCTGTTGAGAGAAAAATTGCTCATCATCCCTGACAATTAAAAACATTTGTGAGAATAGCCCAGAGTCCAAGAGGAGGTGTAGGTGTATGCATCTGCAGCCTCATGGACCTTCCCAGGATCCCAAGGGAATAGTCACGTTGGAAAACACTCAGTGGAACTATCAAAATATTAATTTATGTATATGTGTATATGGAAATTAAGCAATGCTGACCAATAACAGTCAATTCAGTGGGCATAAAATTGAAATATAAGAAAGACATTCAAGGAGATACATGGCATAGGTCTATACTGAAAGTAGAATTTCCATCCTTTTTGAGGAGAAGGTATCATCAATTGACTGTTGTATATATGGAGTTGCTTTGTGGGTTACTTTTGGTCGGTTACAGAAAAACCCAAGCAGGTCAAGACCACCGGCTGTTCTGTGGGAGAAATTGGAGCCTGTCTAATACCTTCAGTGGCCACAGTCCCAGAAACCCACAGGGATTCTTTGCGGTTGCTAAGGGTGCTTCGTGTGTTTTCATTACCTTTGATCATATACCAACATAACACATTTCAAATAAATTAAGTATCTAGTTGCGAGAATTAATATGAAATGTTAACTGAGGAGAAAGGATTAAAATGCATTTTAATTATGAGGTAGTCTCTGATAGCTCTCTTGCTATTGTAAAACCCCATGAACTTAGTCTAAGTAAGGAGAGCAGATTCTGGATCAAGTCTAAATTGCAAAAAGCCTCTTCAATTGCCCAGAAGTTGTAGATTGTGGGATTAATTATTAGTAGATCTAGCAAATACCCCTCTGATGTTGTCTGCCAACACTTATTCTCATTATTCCATCTCATAATATGCTTAATTAACCGATTCTCTATTTCATTGATGTATATTAGAAACATTATTTTTTGAGTTTCTGATTATGTGTCTTGCCACTTGAAAAACATAATTAAGATTTACATCATGAAGAAAGATGTATATATTTAGGAACATTAAAAATTTAAGATGTATGCTAAAATATACTATAATTCAAATTAAAAGTTAAAACATGGGCTGAGAGGGCAATTATATACCAGGCATATAATATTCATCAAAGATTACTACCAAAAAGAATGTCTAGAAAACAGTGTATGCAATATAAATAAACAAAACCTCAAAAGCAGGGAAAGGGTATAACTAGACAATCAAAAGAAAAGAAAAGAATAACCACACAAGAAAATGGAAAGATGAGAACCACACTAGTGATCAGAAGTATCAAATCATAAAAGAAGGTGGGGAGTGATATTCCCATGAACTATGAAAGAAGAAACAATAATGAATAGTTATCAAATACTGATATAAATGGGGAGAAACAGGAACCTTCTTACAGATGATAAGATATCCAGTTTTGTAAAGACATGGAAATGCCACCTGAGTAAAACATATTTACATAGTCTAACACTACAAAGTTTCCCTATAAGAAATTATGTATAACTGAAATCTGAGCATAGCTCTTCTGGTTCTATAATTCATGCTCTTTGGTAATACATAAAACAGTTAAAAAGTTAGAAAAATATTTGGACTGAAACATTAATAAAGCTCCAGCTATCACAGTACGGTATCAGGAAATATGTAGTTTTGGAAATGTTTAATTAAGAAGGAAATATAATATGAATGCACTAGATTTCAGTTTCAACTTAGGCAGGTAAAGAGTTGTGCCTGTTCTTATAGCAAGAAAAGGGTAAGAACACTTACAATTAAGGATTTGATCAGGAATTCAAGGAAGAGGGGGTTGCATGGCCACTAGCACAACATCTTGAAAAACAATGGTTCCTGCTGGAAGAAGCAGAACCAGAATAGCCATTGTGATACTGTTGGGTACTTGTTGAGCTATGAACAAAGAGGTAACCCTTCTGCTCCCTCTAGTAACTCTTGGGTGAGGCAGACAGGGGATAAAGCGATCTGTTCCTTTAAAGAATTACAGACTTTGGGAACCCTTTATAAAGTCAGTTATGAGTAGGAATTGACTTTACAGCAGTGAGTTGGTTACCTGAGACCATAACTATTGAATAACAAAATTTTTGTATAAATATTAAACCAGAAAATTCTAAGGAATTAAAAAAAGCAAGTGTAGATTAGGAAGCGAGTGTAAAGTCCTCGGTGTTTCAGAAATAGAGTTTTACACTCTCTTGTAGACTTTTCTCCCTACACTCCAACAAGGTGGTTTTAAATGGATAACCTTTTGATTAACAGCCCAACCGGTAACCGCCACTCCCCCGCTATTTCATCCCGAAGGACTCTCATCAGTACTTTATTCTTATTGAAAAGGTCAGCTATGATACATGTGACAATTTCGCTTATTATCTAAGTCAGAACATCTTAGCTTTTAAGTTTAAAGTTTGTTTTCACTACATAATCCATTGCTATCTACCTACTATACTATAAACATGCACATTTATTTTCTTTCGGGATTTTATGTTTTCTCATTATTTTGAGGTTTCGGTAGTATCTAATGAGAAGTCAGTTCTTAATCTTACTGAGAAGGAAGACATTTTCTCTCTCTTTTTAAAGGATTTTCAAGACTATATTGCTTCGTGGATTTTTTTTTAATTTTGACAAAATATACAGGATAGAACATTACCAATTTAGCAACTTCTACTTTTATCCAATTTTTATCCAATTATACTTAAACATGTATATTTTAGTGCCATTGATTACACTCTTCATGCTGTACAACAACTATTGATATCACTTTCCAAATTATTTCACTCCATCAGTATAAAGAAGGTATTCTCTCTGGGTTCTCTTAAGATTCTCTTTCTTTCTGCCTCTCAACAGTTAAATTATGATGTTTCCAAGTGTGTCTATCTTTGAGTTTATCTTATTTGAGCTCATTGGGCTTCTTGTTTGTATAGATTATATTTTCCATCAAGCTTGGATATGTTCAATCAACATTTTTCAAATATCACGTTGGTTTCTTTCTCTCCTTTTGAGCCAATCATTATTTCAGTGTCATTTATGAAGCCTAACAACTGACTGATGTCCTTGTTAGCCTTCCCTCCTTCTTTATTCTATGTGTTCTTTAGATTGAATGTCATGAATTGAATTGTGTACTTACCCATAGCCGAAACTATGCTTATGGTTATAATTCCATTAGAAATGGGCTAACTTTATATGTTAATGAAATAGGATAGTATTGTGTCTATATTAAATCAATTTCTTTGGATATATACAAGGCTTTAAATAAGCAAACTAGAGATGCAGAGGGAGGCAGATTGATGGAAAGTCATGGAGTCCTCCATGAAATCAAGAAGGAAGTTGAAGAGATGAGGGTCTTACACTATGGTACACAAACAGAGAAATGACTCCTTTAATGCTTGCACTCTGAATTAGAAACATCTAGCCTTCTTAACATTTCTGTTAAGACAATTGGCTTTATTCTGGCATTTGTATTGTAGCAGCACTAGATAACTGAGATACTGGAAAATCTTCATTTATAACTGATGCCACTTCGATTTCTTTGTCTAGAATAAATTTGCTTTCAATTGCCTTTCATATTTTTTTTAAATTGTGATGATTGTATTTTTTATTTGAAAAATATTTATTTACTCTTTTGAATATATATATATATGCATACATACATACATATATAATTAAAAACCCTAAGGAATCCTGGTTAGGAGCTTTGGGGATATAGTGGGTTAACAATTCAGACACACCATTTGCTAATTGTTTCCATTAAAACTTAATGTCTTGGAGACCCCAAGGGATGGTCAAAGGGAATTCACTGGAAGCTTTAAGCCACATGGGACTCAGAAAAGGGAGTTTGGGACTTCACTGTCATGCTTTGTCTGCTGCAAATCTGATGCTCACAATTTAAGCTTTAACACCATTTCATTGTCTTATTTCGGATTTTATTATTTACAAACCTTAGATCACACAAGCTGGCGTGATTCTCTATATGGGCTTAGCTGACATCATTGGGATGGCTGCTTATTTGGACAAGTCTTCAAGATCACAGTTGATATTCTCTCCTCAGCACACTTTGCTTGAGCACTCATATTTTCAGTAATCAATTATTGAGGGTAAGTATCAAGCAGCATCACATCCAAAGAATTAGTATTTTTAGATTAGCATTTATGATTAAGTGTGACCTCAAAATCTATTAATCTATACAGCATACCTGATTCTATACCCTTTGATGTTTCCTTCTTTTATTTGAATTGCCTCTTTATACTCTATGTTCAGATTCCACACGATTATAGTTGTTATGGAATGCCCTGTTTGCTCTTAAATGAGTTTGTTACATCGTTGAATGCCTTTGCCTCGTAAATAAAACACAAGTGAACACATTTTTGGTACCATCTGCTTTCAGCAAAAATAGTATTGCTCATTCCATCTCCTCTATTGAACATGATGTGAATATTTGCCACCTCCCTGTCTCTGTGTTGAGGTTTTTGAATAGTCATTAGCAAAATATTACTTCTTGTTATATTGATAATATTGTTCAACAATTTTCACATTCTGTTGTATATTTCTTTGAAATTGAAACAGTTGTGTATCTCTTCCAATTCATTGTCCAGTTAGCTCCCTTTCTTTGTATCCAGAAAAGGGTGACTGAGTGACCCCAGCATACCATCGGAGTGTGGAAAACTTCCCAGATATTCCATCGATTCCTGGAGTATTATTTCTTGGAAATATCTTGGGTGCAGCTCTTTCCTTCAATATTTGCAGTGCTTCATCATATGATATCTCTTGAAATGAACATCTATAGATTCTTTTTGTTAATGACTCCCATCTTCTTTGGATTCTTCCTGCATTTTTCGGTATTTTGCACATAGATCCTTAATAGTGCAGGGCAAGCTTTGAATTTTCCTCTGTCTGTTCAATTTGAAACATGCTAACCATGTTCTTTTTAAATTTTCTAGCTCCATGTCTCATTGTGTATTTCATTGTAAGTCTTTCTTTCCACAATTAAGTGATAAATAAATCAAATAATTGGGACGTTTATTGTCTTATAAGTCTTTGCTTTGTCTTCTTGAGATGATCTTCAAAATTTCTGTTCAAATCTCTTGTGTCACTATTTCATCCTCATTATTTAGCTACTCCTTATAAAAGAAAATTGAAGAATCTCTTGTCACACAGAATTTTGTCTTGTGGATATTATTCATCAAAATATAATTTCTTTTTGGTGTTTTGAAATGATCTTTCGCTTTCTTCATGTTGGCACTCATTAGGTCATTGGTCATTCGTGTGGTGCTCCACATGGAGGACATCCTCAGGTTAGCGTAAAGAGAGAGTGCTCCTCTCTGACCTGGATCAGTGCAGACCGTGCACTTTTTAATGCGCTCTTCCTGAGGGTGAGATCATCTCTGTTTGTCGTGAATGAGTAGAAGGAGTTCAATGGAGACTTAATTTAAATAGGGATTCTGCAAGTAGATTTTGATCTCCCTCACATTAGAGTAAGCAGAATGCTCACAGTTTAGACTCTAGCATATAATTTTCCCTCTTATTATGGATTATCTTAATAACAATCTTTGAACATATGTGCCATTGTGCTCACTCTGTGTGAATTCAACTGCTTGATTTGAGACCAGCTTTTAAGACTCCTCCCACCCCCGCCCCGCACACCTTCTAGTAGCTGGGCACCCTCTGATTCTTTTTTAAACTACACTTTTGTATAAGTCTGCATCTTTTTTTAAGAGTTTAATTGTTATTTGGTCCACATATTGTATAATTCTTTTTTGTATAATTCAATCATAGTTCAATCATATCAAGAATTTTACACATCACCACAATCTTGGAACATTTTTCCATGATTAAATCACTTTCAAAATTAGTTGTATAACCACCTTCAGTTCTAGTGCTCACTCCCCCTCACCCCTTAATTGCTTACTCCCCAAATAAAT
>PVJH01008880.1:0-82415 GCA_004026705.1 Nesogale talazaci | reverse complement strand
GCATACTGGCCCAATCAAAGAGCAAGAGACAAGAAAGGCAAGGGTTCCTGAGCCATTTATCTCTCTGTCCTTCAATTAGCTCCACATGTGTTCATTGGCTAGGTTGGCACAATAAAACTACCGATCACAGAGTTCAAAAAGAAAGAAAATATTTTGAAATTGTGGAAGCAATTGTGCAATACTGTGTGAGGTGATGGAACTTTAGAATGTTATCATATCTTTAAGAGCTTCCAGTAAAAGGATTTTTTTATTTTCTGTCGTAGCAATATATTTTAATTGATGTTAACTCAAACTGTTAGGGAAATAATTTTTTTTTTTACTTTTCTAGATATTAACTTTTCTAATATATTTATTTAGCTATACTGATATTGTTTTGTTTTGTTTTGTTTTTGTTTTTCTGGGGGGTCATCATTGCCCTCTGGTGGTGGGAGTAGGAGGCCCAGCCTTTGCTCCTGTGGAGCTGCTGCTGGAATTGAATCTCCATCCCAGTGGGCCGCAGTCCCGTGCACAACCACTACGCCACCAGGGCTCAGCTGCTATACTGATTTTTAAATATATATATTTATTATACTTTTTTAATTAAATCAATTTATTGGGGCCCATACAACTCTTATCACAATCAATACATACATGCAGACCACATTTGCACATTTGTTGCCATCATAATTCTCGAAACATCCTTCTTCCACTCAGGTCCCCCGTATCAGCTCCCCATATTTCCCCTCCCTTCCTGCTCCGGCTCCCCCATGAACCCTTAATAATTTATAAATTATCATTATTTTGTCATATCATCCACTTTTTAATGTGTCCCTTCACCCACTTCCCTGTTGTCCGTACCCCAGGGAGGAGGTTATATGTAGATCCTTGTTATCGGTTGCCCTTTTCTACTCCACGTTCCCTCCACCCTCTCAGTATCACCAATCTCACCAATATTCTAAACCTTTGGGAGATTTTTACGGAGTTTTTTTAGGTTATCTTTGAGAGACTGAAATTACATTAGATAAACCCACATCCTTCAGAATAATCTTATTTTAATAATCAACTGATTAGAAATTCAATTCCACCTGCAACCTTAATCATCACAAATTCTTGGGATTAAGACCTCTTCGGGGGTAATTACTCTATCCACAATATATGTTGAAAATATTAAATGCTGTACATGAAAGAACAAGAAAAATAGTAAATGCTGAAGAGAGCAAATTGCAATTTCCAATAGGGTGGGAAGATGACCTATGAGTAAATGTGGAGAAACATCCACTTCAGGCATACCAATCTACTTTTTCTTCAAATTATGCGCCCTCTGACCTCCAGACCACTACAGTGGTATGATCTCCTGGCCTGCAACTTCTTTCACTTAGTTATCCATATGGATAACTTTTTGCTTTCTTTATGTTTACACTATATTTAATGATAAAGACCATACACATCTCTTTTGCCCAGGCCCCATCAGCCAGAAGAAGACAGGAAGGACCTAAATAAAAAAAGGGTTACATGAGAAAATGCTCCAGGTCATGACCATCTGCAAAACAAAAGTCAAAACAATGAGATACCACCTAACATCCATTACGGTAGCCCATTCTAAAAACCCAAGGACAATAGATAAATGAGAGGATGTGGTGAGATTAAAAACTTTCTTCTACTGCTGGTGGGCTTGTAGATATGTACAGTCCTCCTGGAACATCACATGGCAATACCTAAAACAGATGGAAACTGAACTACCAAGTGATCCAGCAATACTAGTACTGGGCATATACCCCAAAGTAATAAGGAACAGACATGAGCAGATGCTTGCTCCCCCATGTTCATTGCAGCACAATTCACAAAAGCAAGAATCTACAAACAGCCTAGATCCTCAATAGAAGAGTGGATTAAAAAATTCTGGGGTAGACATACAATGGAATACTAAGCATCCCTGAAAAACAGTGATGAAACCAAGAAGCACCTCGATGCATGGAGGGATCTAGAAGATCCCTTTGTTGAGTGACGTTGGCCCAGCACAAAAGGACAAACACTGCCTGAGCCCACTGTGGTAGGCACAAGCAACAGAGCAGGCACAAGCTCAAGTTTACAGGCCATCCAGTCTTCTGGCTGGGTCTCTGGGAGTCTGGTGAAAAGCCAAATCAGGACCAGTGGCAATGAACCACAGTAGGTAAGTATAAAGTCGGTCAATGAGCCGCAGGATGCCTCACAACAGCTAGGAGCAAATGGCCTGGAGGAAATCAGGGACCTGGGAAGCAGATGCTGTCTGCTGACTAGTAACCCTTGGGATCTGGAGTGAGGTCCCCCGGAGAGGGAGGTGGCCCTTGTCAGGCTTACCAATGGGAGGGGCAGTGCAGGAGAGGAGAGAGAGAATGGTCAAGCTTTGGGGGGACATAGGTGTATGACTGTTGAGGGGAGGAGAGGTGGGGAAAGCAAGACTGAGGATGCTTTCAGGATCGTGAGGAGAGCAGGGTGTTTAGTGGCGTGCAGCAGGAGGGTAGAATGGACCGAGGGTCTTGGGGAGGTATCTCGGGAACTCTAGCAGAGTGCTGTAGGATGCTGGAACACTGAATTATGGACCGACGAGGTGACTGTCATGCTCCAAAGGCTGCATCAGAGAGGCCCCATAGGGGAAGTCCACTGGGGGAACTAGACTGTACCTCAGACACACTGGTAACCTCAGGACGTGATCTGGAAAACACTTTGTGTCTGAGGAAGCAGAAGAAAGCTGGACAAAGAGCTGTGAGTTGGTGAACAGACAAGGTCTTGCTACATCAATGTCCTGTGGGCTGTATTAAGGTATTATTCTGTGAATCCTGTGACACCATTCTGTTATAGTCTGCTCAGGCTTGTTTATATTAGGGCGACATGTCATAATATCTATGACATATGTATCAGCTCCTAAGATACAGCAAATTAACAATTTTTCTTTAAGAGACATAAATGCAGGAAGGGTTTGGGATTGACGCTAAATCCTAGCTCCAATTTAAGAATGATCATTTCTGACACCATTGTCCTGCTTAACACTCTCCTTCCTTAAATAATCACTGAAGATAAGGATACTACAACAGAAGATGGCAAAGAGAGCAGATGTCTGGACTCTTAAAGGTTTGTATTCAAACAAACAGCCAAGTAAACAAGGAGCCAAGTAAGTCCACAAGGATGAAGCACACTACTTGTATGAGCCAAAGATAACAATTTCTGATACAAATCTGGTGAAGAGAAGAGCATCAGAGTTAAAATTATGGACACCCAATTTGTAGAAGGGTATGGGGGACAGAGACAACTCCAAACCCCTCTGCCCAGTAGTCTGAGCCACTGACAGACGCACTCTACTCACAGGCACAATTCTTGAACAACTTTATAATTGGGCAGAGACCATTGTAATCTTGATTATACTGAATTGAACTTGACATTTGGCCAATTGACTACCCTGTAGTTATGCCTGAAGTTGCTCTGGGTACAAGTACCTCTTTCTGGTTCCCAGACAGAAGTTTCCTCCCTGACTTTTTGAATGTTGATGAAGGTCTTTTTCTTCTTACACACTATTTGTATTTTTGTCTTTATACTACTACAACTTTATTCTTACCACCTTAGTCCAATTTGGGTTTTTATTGTTTTCCGTTTGATCTCCCTACTGTGAAGCAACGGAAGAGTGGATGCCTAATGATAATAACCGATACAAGGGGAGACAAGGGATACAGGGTGGGGGGGTTAGGGAGGGAGAGGGGATTTCTGGAGTAGATAATAAAGGATGGGGGGAGAGAGAGCATCAGAATGACTTGTGATTGCATAAATCATTTTAAAGATGATGTAATCATGGGGGCGGCGGGAATGGAATGCTCTAAAGTTGATGTGGTAATGATTGTACAATTATCCTTGATATGACTGAAAATTGAACTATTGAATTGCATGACATGTAAACTGCATGCCAATAAACTTGTAGGAAAAGAAAAAAACACAGGGAGTTAAAACAAAACAAGAACTCAGCTTAGCTGTGCCCCAGGGAGCCAAAATGGTTTTAGTGCAAGCTATGCAAACTTGTCCACACCTTTTCCCATACCTTAAGAAAATACAGAGTACTAATCTGTCTGCTTTTTAAAGATTCAATAAATATTTGTTAGTGTCCTGGGAAAACTAGAAAGTAAACTAAATTTTAAGAGATAAAGAACCATAAAACATTCAGTATGTTAGCATTAGTGACAGTAGGAATCCAATAAACCAAAATAAATGGCACAGCGTAATACATAAAATTCATAAAATTCATTGGAAGACTGTGACTCAAATAATCCATTTTCCTCTATTATAAATAGAAATGAAAATACTTGCTGCCCAAAACAATAACTACTTTTTTTTGATAGATTATGAATCTATATATCACCTTCTATCAATAAGCCTTCTTTCTATAGTCAGTAAGCTTTGAAGAGTATAAGAAGTGGTATGCCTCTTAAAATGCTCTACATATTTGATTCAGCTGACATTCTGAAGAAGCCATTAGAGAGTAACTGACCATTATTAAATTTCCCAAAAAATATTGAACTACACATGAGAAGCTGCATTCTCCTGGGAAAGGTAGGTACTGGGAAGTCTAGATTTTGAGACTGTTGAATTTTTCTCTTATTTAGATCTTTAAAATCTTGTACTGATTATATTATCTTTAAAATGTGAAGTGAGCAAGTGATCACTTTGTGTCAGAAGTGATCAAGAAAGATACATTGACAAAAAGCAAAAGTAGGAACAGAAATTCAGTTGTTTTTGTTTGAGAAACCAAGATAAAGAAGTAAACTAGTTACTGCATTTCCTTTGCAGGGATGCAAAGAACTCTCAGAAAGAGATCTGCAAACTCCAAGTTCTAAGAATGAATCGAGTCACCTAAAAGAGCCCTGGAGGAGAGAAGAGCCCCGGAGGAGTGAAGAGCCCCGAAGGAGTGAAGAGCCCCATGGCTCCACAGCAGAAATCTGCTCCTGAGAAGACTGCAGCCAAGGGAAATCTCTAAGGCAAGTATGGTCTGTCTTACAGGGTCACTTTGCGTCAGAATCCACTCCGTAGCATCCTACAAAAACTAGTTGTGTACTGAACTTGGTGATATAAATGGAAATCACCAACACAGATGACATAATAGGAATAATTTTGAGGGTCACTTGTCTCCCACGCTGGTCATACAAGAAGATAGATCATTCTCCACTGCTACCACCAGTAACCAGGCACCAGCTCTATCAGGGCCAGCCTAAGTATCAAACAATTCATGAATGGCCTATTGAAATGTAAATAATTACCTTTCTTCTCTGAAATTCCTCTTTTAAAATAATAAGTAGACTTGTTATCTCCTTCAATTTTACTTAATGCAGGTGTGGTTTCTTTTACTCAATCTGAATATAATATGCACTTAGAAACGTACAGCTCAAAATTATTTTGAAAGAACTGACTCTGAGTATTTTATATTTTCATACATCATTCTTGATAGTATGCAGTGAGGAAAAGTTATAAGTTCCTGAGGAGTTTAATCTGATGATAGAAAAAGGGAAAAAATTAGTTACTTTGCAATTGATTAAATTTCATAGCCAATCCATGTCTGACTGAAAAAAATCATTCTGCACAAGGTTTTCAGTGGCTGCTTTGAAAACAATGTGGCTATATCTTTCTTCTCAGGTGGACTGAAACCTTTCCATTGGTAGTCAAGCACAGTAACCATGGTAACAACAAGGATCTCCAGTTGGATGCTCAGGAGAGAGTATGGCATAGACGACTTGTTAGTGATGAAAGGCATAAAGGTGTAAAAAACATGAAAATGTTTAGCATTGATGGTGGAAACATATTTCATTTTCCAATTTGTAAACTTTTGTGGAATTAGAATTTTTTTCAAAGGAAAATAATTTTTAGAAAGAATAGTTCTTGTATCATCATTAAACAAACTAATTTTCTTTCTTTTGTTTTGTTTTAATTCATGCACAAGTTCCTAGAAAAGATTATGACCAATGTGGCTACAAGGGATAACCATCCTGACCATTTTCAGGACATAAAAACAATGAATAGTGAGTCATCATTAGCCTTTAGGTTTTGACTGCCTGCTTCTTGGTACATCCCATCAGTCTAAGCCTTTCAGCCCTTCTATCTTTATTAACACCATCTGCCACATCCACAGTGAAATTTCTTGGCCTTGGTTGTGTTATTTGGACTGCTCAGACAATAGAATTATTGACTCGGTACTGATCAGATTTCAATTACATCCATATATTGGACTATTCACTTGTCCCCCAGTCGTCCTGGGAACCATGCCAAAGGTATTCCAATATGGCAGTGCTACCCGTGGTGTATGCTGTTTCAGCAGAGATTCTGAACTAAGAACAGGCAGGAAAACTGACTCTGTTGTCCATTTCTGAGGAATTAGGCACTAAAAACCTTCTAATAACGGGAGCATTTAAATAGTGCTCAAGAATGAAGCCATCAGATTGGAAGGCACTCAAAATGCAATTTACTAGGAAACAGATATTGTATTAAAATGCTATTGTAAAAGGCGAGGAAGGAAATCCATAATAAAAGAAACATTCTTTGATGGTTACCAGGGGCAGACAGTGAAAGGAGGGCTAGTTACTTGCTTGAAGGTAGACCCGTTATCTTGGGTGAAGAACGAGGTACTATACAAGAGAGAGTTTGGCATATATATATATATATATATATATATATATATATATATATATATGCAGAGGGAAACACAGGGAGAAATAGCTGAGGGATGTCAATACCTTGGTTGTCAGACAGGGAATATTGTAAAAACAATTTTATGGTTGATATAGTTAGGGCAAATTTTAATATCTTATTTCATCTCGCTTCTGATCCATTTTAAAGTGGCTTTCAGTCTGTTTGTTTGTTTGTCTTGTCTTTCTGTCTGTCTGTCTGTTTGTTGTTTGTTTTTTGAAGGGGAAATACTGGTGAATTAAGCATCCAGTGATGCCCTCTGGCCATAGACCAGGGATGTGAATAGTCTTGCTCTCCTGCAGAGTGCATTGAAAAGTAAACTAAAATTATTGGCACTGTGATCTCTGTTAATGTCATATCTAAACCTCCACAACATGAGGAATTTGCCTGATCTACACACCCCTGACCCCAAATGGTTTGTGATAGCTATAGGAAGCTCGGCCATATCCAGCTCCTGAGTCACAGAGGTGGTCCATCCCCTGCACCCAACACAGAGGCGAAAGGAACAGCTCCCTCCTCCTGCTTCAGTGTGGGACGTCCATAAGGAAGTGGGTCTTGGTGGTAAAATATCCTGTCAACTAATGGGGCCCTGGCTCCATCTGGCAATACAAATCCAAGTTGCTGTGGGTATGTGCAGACATGGCCGATTAAGTGTATCCACTTTTTGCTAGACAGGAGAGCTGCCTATAGGGCACTAAAATCTTTTGGTGGTATATGAACTTTCTCCTACTTCCACATTTTTGCCATTAACCAGTTACCAAATAAGATGCTTCTCATGCCTCCTCCCTGAACCTGGGAGAGTTGTTCATTTCTGGTCTTTTTTACATTGTCTCTATATTTTCTGCTTCTGTGAGAAGAAATTTCCCATTCAAATTGAGAGATCCAGATGACTTTCACACCTTTATCTATTGCTCCTGTAAGAACTTAAAGCCTCCCCTCACTCTGTCTGGAAAATACCATCATTTGAGTTTATGTACAACAGACCTGTGTTCCATACAGGCATTAAAAGACCCAGTGATATAAGCAATTTTCTAAAACATAACTTAAGTCGGAGAAAGTGCAGCAAATCTTCCTAGACTTCGCCTAAAACGTAACTGCAAGATCATTGAAGCTATTAAGACTAATATAGGAGAGACCCAAACAAATGTTCTTATCTACCCCACCTGCAGTGAAAGTCTACAGAATTAAATTCTGGATGCACCTTTCCCAAGTACAGCCGATTCAGACTCAGGACAGCACTAATACTAAAGAGAAAGGTACTTTCTAGTGTGCGCCAGCCTGAAACAAAACTCCTCTGTTTAAAAAAGTAAAGACCTGAGCAGGAAAGCTAAATAGATTTAACCCCGGTAGCTGGAGGAGAAACCCGCCTCTTCTCCCACTTCAATTCTTGGAACTTGGAACCAGCTTGAGGCCCAAGGATAGGAATAGATTCCCTCTGAAGACAATTTAACCTTTGTGAGTGCTTTGTTAAGACTGAGCATTTTCACCTTCAGTGACTGCTTGGTTTGTAATGTAAAAGTTAGCAAGGAAAAGACTTTACATGGATACAGTAAGTCACAGAAGTCCATAGTAAGTTTCAGATATTCAGAGGCGCTAAACAGTAGTTCTGTCTTAAAACAGAATGTCTGGTTGTGCCAGAATGTGAATGATGATCAAGGAAACTTAAGGTATACAGTCAGTTGTTTGGAAAGAAATTGATGAGTAAAGAAAAGTGAGAGTTCATTATAAGAGGTTAATAGAGTAAAAAAATATGAAAGTGCATGAGAATTGTTTTTCACTAACTGCCATAATCTATCTTTTCTTAAAATTGACCAAGGGGAATGGAGAAAAGTACATTAACCGTATGGTTTCAGTTGAATTATAAAAAGTCTTGTATTTGTTCTATTAGAAACAGAGTGAAGCCGATCCATCTGGGTTTTAAAGACGGCATATGAATTCTAGTGAATTAAATTAGCAGAATCTTGAGATATTCAAGAATTTCAGGGAGCAACTCAACTCTGCTCCGACCTCAAAGATGACCTCAGCCCCATATCATTCTCACCTCCCTATCTCTTCTTTACTTGAAAATTGAAATGAGCTGATAAAATGCCTTATGCAATTCCTACAGCATTTTCAATTCACTGGTATCTGATCAAAAACATTTGTAATGGAGCTGTCTGCTCTTTATCTTAGTAGTAACACCCTCTATGAATCCATACATTCTACTTTGATATCCTGAGCTGGTTCTTACTCTTTTTAGAGTCCTTGTTTTTGATAATCCTACTCAACTAATTTTTGGTCTTTTTCTATTTAACCCCCTGGTAAAGTTCCTGTCTTCCAGGCTTCAATGTTTCCACATGAAGATAATGATGACCAGTGGACACTTGTCAGTTCCTTTACAAAGCATCAACCAGGATGCTGCCACCTTCCTCAAAAAAGACTGGTCCACCATTTGATGGTTCATTTCTCCAGTAAGCAAAGGGATAAAAATGGTTAGAAAGACAGCAAATTCATAGAGCAATGATATCTTCTGTTGGCTTATCATCTGTGATCTCTTCATGAAAGTGAAAATAGAGGAGGACCATGTTATAACTAATCTTCCTTGGATTGGGGTTAGGATTAAGTAAGAGCCCAAAATCCATCTGCTTGTCCTGGAATTATGAACAACTCTGGTTTAACTGAGGGGTTATATTATCATTTTATGACAAAAGCAAGCAAAAAATAACAAACAAACAAAAAACATTGTCAGTCACCATGCTGGGTTTTAAAATGACTATATTTGTAACATCAATAATTTATCCAATGGCACAGAATTTAGGGTCCAGTTGAGAAGAGTCTATATAAGTATAGTCCAGCTGTGAACTGCAATCCATGAGATATTGATTTGTAGAGATTCATAAATGATTTAGCGCTGTTCACATTGACTGTGCTCCCAGAGAAAATTTTTCAGTAACATTACTTACAAGGGCAGATCCTTGCCTATCAGATTAACAGCTGTCATATTAATGCAAGGGCAGAATTGAGATACTAAATATATTGTGATCCTTGGTTTCCCGTCATTGATGCCCACCAAGTCAACAATTTCACCCAAGGCCCAACAACCGTGATTCACACAACTTTAGAGTAAACATCATTTGCTTCCTCATCCATCAGGGAATTTCAGTCCTAAGTCCAAGAGCTACAGGTAGTTTTGAGACAGGTCCAGTTCACTTGATAGTACTTCCACAATGAATTCTTCTAGTGTGACCTTTAAAGGAATGCCATGTTCCCTGTAATTATAGCATCTAAAGTTATCATTGTGCTTAGTCCATGCAAGGTTCCTCAAGGGTTGGGTAAACCTTTTTTAATAAATGAGACAAGCTTTTAAGATAGCCAAGCACCATCTGGTTTCTTCACCCACAGCACACTCATTATCCTTTTAAAATAGTCCTATCATGGGCAAAGTTGGACTGATTTGGTTTTGGTTTGGTTTGGCTCTTAATAAAAAAGAAAGGTCTGCAAATTTGCATCAAAGAATAATCAATTAAATACTCTATGGCCACAGTGGTCTGATGATGGAAAAGGCACTCACAACTGCACAGCATTTTGTTTCCTTGTGCATGGAATCATCATGAAATGAGAACTGACCTGGCAGCAGCAAAACAGATAAAGCAAAAAAGCAAAATAAATCATATAACACTTTCAATTTTCCCTCTGGCCCCCATGAGTCAAGCAATGAATCCACACTTAAAAGATCAAACATATCAAGGCTTGAAAGAATATTAGGAACATTGGTGGTGTAGTAGGTTACACTTTGGGCTGCTAACTGTGATGCCAGCAGTTTGAAACCACCAGCTGCTTCCCAGGAGAAAGATGAGGCTTTTTAAAATTCCCTAGTGATTGACAGTCTCAGAAGCCTGGGTGGTGGGGTGGGGTGAATAACAGCATCAATTCAATGGGAGTGAGTTTGAATGAGTGCTATGATCAGTTACAAAATCAGGCTAATTTTCTCAGTGAAATATGATAAAAAAAACATTAATGTAAAGCTACCATAGGACTTCCAGCAAGTAAGTAGGCAGACATACTACCCAGAGCCGTCTACACCAAAGACACAAGAGACAAAGTAAAACAGATCGAGATGGTTAGACACTTTTGAATTTGCTTCTACCCAATCCTAGGTGAAGCACACCATGGAAAATACACTATGGTGACTTGCAGCTCTGACTATATGGGAAATAAGGCATCCTCCATAGGCCACACCAGAAGAACTCAATGTGGAAACCACACTGAACGAACCAGGCCCCCACCTCAATGTTACCTGTAATGCTTGGACTTGAGACTGAAAATCCCTGATGAGAGAAGGAACAAATGGTGAGCACTTGAAGCATGTGGAGTTGGTGGTTGTTGGGCCTTGGTTGGGATCCCTGACTTAGACTAGGGCATCCAATGAAAGGGGACCAGCGCCATCAAATATTTACTATATTAATGTCTTCTTTGCATTAATATGACATGTGTTGATCTTATTGGCAGGGATCGTCTCTTGTTAAGAAAGTTACAGAAAAACTTCCCCTTACACCAACCATTACGGTCAATGTAAACCGTGCTCAATCATTTAAGAATTCAATCTGTACAAAAGAATAACTTGTGGGTCACACTTTGCAATTGGGCTGTAGTTGCGTAATCTCCTTTTCTGAATGGCATCTTAAATTCTATGCCAATGAATACATTGTTAATATTACTAATAGAATTACCTTATGCCCCAGGGGGATGATTGATAGTGTTGTTATACCCCAAAATGATAAAACTGCTAAAGCAAATCAGAGTTATACATAACCCAAGGACAAACAGATCAATTCTGTGCTCCCGTGTAATTCTATCCCCAGTCCAAGAAGAGTTAATTCCTATGATATGGCCCTGCTCTATTAAGCACTTGCTTTCATTAAGTGATCACTGAAGATAAGGTTGGCACAGAAAGGTGTGGTGAAGAAAACATACGGTGTTACCCAGCTATCACTTGTATCTGCAATCTTAAAGGCTTGTGTCTAAACAAGCAGCCAGCTAAGTGAGGTATCATCTTTGTCACATAGAAAAAGCACAGCAGCCTGTGTGATCCAAAGATGACAAACAACAAAATCCAAATACAATGAAGGAAAAGCTGCCAGAGCTTAAAATGTGAGCACTCAAATTTTAGAAAGCTAGGAAGAATAATTGGAGCCCAAAATCCATATGCAGAGTGTCTATTCAGATCAAGCTTCGGTCAGATTCCCTCCCGCCACAGTGGAAGAACACAAATAGCTTTACTAAAATAAATAAATAAATAACAAAAATAGCTTTACTAACAGAGATTACAGTAAACTTGATTTTGGTGAACGTAATATGGTATAATATGATATCAGAACAACTGACCTCCCTCATAGTTAATCCTGAATTTCCTCTAGTTTTAAATGTATCTCTTTTGTTCCAAGACAGAAATTTAACCTTTGACTTATTTTAATATTGCAAGTGGTCTTTTCTTTCTCCTTTTTGCTTGGCATTTTATTGTTTCTTTTGTAGTTCCAGTTTATGAAGCACAGAAAAAGCATATACATAGAGACAATGACTTATGTAATAGCTTATCAGAGTGGGAGGAGTTGAGGGGAATTAAAGGAAAAATAATGAATATAGGAAGGAGAGGGATACACTAGAACTGGTTGTAATGAAGTCTATACAATTTTCTTTTAAAGCAAATTAAGTAAGGAACTATATATGTGCATTTAAAATCAATAAGGCAGTTGAAATAAACAATAAATAAGTCAATCAATGAAGCAGGCATATGTGTGTATGTGTGTGTATGCACATATATGTGTTTGAAAACCCTAAAGGGCAGTTCTTCTCTGTCCTATAGGTGTCTATAAGTTAAAATTGATTAGATGGCATCAGGCTTTTCTTGTCGGTGTGGGAGGCTATGCAATACACACGGAGACAAGTTGAGTACAGCAAAGCGAGAACACAGCTTGAGGATAGAGGAAAATAAAAAAAGAAAATGGAAGCTGAGCCCTGGTGGCACAATAGTTGTGTGCGGGACTGCGGCCCACAGGGTTGGCAGTTCAAATCCAGCAACAGCTTTCCAGGTGCAAGGCTGGGCTTCCTGCTCCCACCAGGGCAGTGATGCAAGAAAAAGAACGAAAATGGAAAAGATACATACATGGAACATCAGGGAACATATGAGTGAAAGTTGGTGTCGAGAATGTAGACTTCCCCTCAGGATCGATAATGAGAACAGTGATACCAGGAGGGTAAGGGAAAGGAGTGGGGAGAAAGGAGAAATGGATCACAATGATCTACATATAACCTCCTTCCTTGGGGACAGACAGCAGAAAAGGGGGTGAAGGGAGACACCAGTCAGTGTAAGACATGAAAAAAATAATAATAATTTGTAAATTATCAAGGGTTTGTGTGGGAGGGTGGGAGAGGGCGGGGAAAATGAGGAGCTGATACCAAGGACTCAAGTAGAAAGAAAATATTTGAGAATGAGCATGGGAATAAATGTACAAATGTGCTGGACACAATGGATGGGTGTATGGTTTGTGATGAGTTGTATGAGCCTCCAGTAAAATGATTTTTAAAATAAGAAGAATGTAAGACCTCATAGAAATTTTCATAAATATTTTGAAGATATCAGTTTCTCTTCTTCAAATTATACAGGAAATTTTTCAAAACATATTTTAATATACAGAAATCAATGGATAACTTATGCTAAATATTTCAGAGATGAGGTTGATTCCAAGGTTCTCTATAAGAAAAATTAAAGCTTTTCTCTTAAGAGTTCAGTACATAAGTGGAGATGTGTACATCATTTAACAAGACTGAGACATTTTAATTTAATAAAATAATTTGAATTCTGATAGACCTATTTGTGCTTTCAGAACATTAGAGTCACTATTTATTTACCAAATTGACTAGTAGTCAGTCAATTACAACTCATAGTGACCTTATTTTGAGAATGAATGGGACTTCTGTGGGTTTTCCTGAGGCTGTTACTCTTTATGGGAGCAGTAAGTCCCATTTCTCTTCTGCAAAGCAGCTGATGGACTTTAATCGCTGACCTGTGATTGGTGATCAAACATCTAACCCCGTACGCTATCAGAGCTACTTACTTATTATACAATAGTTCTCATTTCTGGCCTCTTTTTATGATAACAAATTAGAACTATCTAGTTCCTAATAAGGAGTGATACTTAAGGAAAATTCCAAGTTCATGTAATTTTCAGTGTTTAAATATATGAGTGGGGGGCTGAGCCCCGGTGGCATAAGTGGTTGAGTGCAGGACTGCAGCCCGCAGGCTTGGCGGCTCAAATCCAGCGGTGGCTCTCAGGAGCAGCACTGGGTAACACCTATGACCACCAGAGGCAGCGATGCCCACAAAAAAACACACATAAATATATGAGAGGGTATACCCCCAAAACTTTGAATTTTTTCAAAGCTATGTATTTAATTTTCTTTACAAAACAACCTTAACACCTTCAAAACATTTTCAATGCACTTAATATACTGGTCAAATTTGTGATTTCAGTCGTAGAAACATTTTTCAAAGTCAACTATTTGGATAGCTAACAGCACCTCCCTCCTTCTTTCTTCACCTCTTCTAAGTCATAAAACCGTTATCCTTTCACGTGCTTCTGCATTCATGGAAACAAAAATAAGTTGCACAGTGCAAGGTTAGGTGAATAAGGTGCATGGGGTAAGTGTGCCATGCTGCTTTTTACCCAAAACTGGTGCACTGAGCAGTGCATTGTCATAATGGCAAAACCAGTCCCCTGTCAGCCTCAAATAAGGCCTTTTTCTGTCGCACACTGTTATGCTATCTTTTCAGAACCTCCAAATAGAAAGTTTGATTAACAGCCTGACCTGATGGAAAGAACTCCAAATGCACTACCAATTGACATATTCAGCTGTTCAGGTTGATGGACACCCAGAAGGAGGTTTGTCATCAATCGACATTTCATCTTTTTTGAAACAAGAAAACCAGTCATGCACTTGAGTTTTTCCTATAGTGTTGCCCTTGTAAACTATGTTCAACCTCACAGCAGTTTCTGCACCATTTTTTCCTGAGCAGGAAACAAAATTTCCCAGCTGCATGCTGTTCTTTTAAATCAGGCATCACAAAAACAAGGTCTGAACAAAACTTGCTTTTACAGAAAAATTCACTGTGACCAAAGAGAATCTTCCCAAGTGACACCACTAAATGCAGTAACTCAGAACAGCTGGCCTCAGAACAGAGGCAGGTAGGTGAAATGCGGACTATGAAAACTCTGCCCAATGAAGCTTTTATCCTTTTATATGGTTCTTTTTGAGTACCCCCTAGTATCTTTGGATCAAAGGCCACCAAGTAAACTACAACTTAACCTATGTATTTAGTAAAACACAAACTACTTTAAATAAAAATAGTGTGTACTTCCTCTGTCTCAGGCTCATTAAAAATACATTAAAATATTCTGGTTTTTTTTGCATCACCGCCCTCTGGTGGGAGTAGGAGACCCCGTCTTGCTCCTGGAGAGCTGCTGCTGGATTTGAACCACCAACCCAGTGGGCTGCAGTCACACACACAACCACTACACCACCAGGGTTCAGCCAAAATATTCTGATTTTTATGATCAAGCAGACAAGAGTCACAAATGGTTTATGCGCTGTATCTTAAAGACTTGAGTGGACAGTGAGAAACTGGTGCCACTTTTGGAATCAACAGGTCAAATATATCCTGAAACAAATAGAACTTTTGAGGCAAGAAAATGTGTATTGCCAAGTTATAATTGGATTTGTGGTTCCTTTTATCCCCTGGAGCAGGATCCACATCATCTTAGACATTCGTCCAGTCAATAAAACAGATGTTAGATTTTTTTTCTGGTATTCTCTGCTTTTAGCAAAGATCCACCTAAATCAATAATGTCATCATTCCAAGTCTTCTTCTGAATTTGGATTGAATCTATGGGAGCACCCTGTTGATATACTGCTGCAATCATTTTTTAATTATCATCAGCAAAATTTTATGTACATGTGATATTAATGATACATTCCAAAATTTTTGCATTCTGTTGAGTCAGTTTTCTTTAAAATGGGTACTAATATGGATCTCTTCTAGCCATATGACCAGACATAGACCAGTGAGTGCTTTTTACACTGAATAAGGTTATTAAAATATATATGGTTATTCCTACCGCCTAAGTTTTTGTGTTAGACAGGGTTCTGTAAAGAAACAAAATCAGGACAGTAATAATTATATTTACATAGATAGAAAGCTATATAACATAAGAAATAAACAGTTAACTAATGTATAAAGCAGTACAAATAGCTCGGTGCAACTCACTTGCGTGAATCAGCTAGTACACTGGCAGTCCTTTGAGTCTTGAGGGTCATCAAGTAGTCCTCTGTATAGCAATTCTGGCTAACCGACCACAAGAAGCAAATGGCAAAGCAGGTCATCAACACTCAGACGACAGTGTCCAACAGTCTCCTGCTCAAGAGATATATATTCCAGAAGCATAGAGAAGCAGGGCTTACAGGTACCTCAACTCACAGTGGAGACAGTCCATGAAATAGGTATTCCACTGGTAGTGTAGCTTTCAGATCGAGGCACAGGACAAACAAGGCAGCCAGCTGGTCTGAAGATCCAAGAACAAGAGAGAAAAGGTGTTGCTCACTGAGTGATTTTCATCTCCACTCTTCAATTGATCTTACATGTGTTCATTGGCCATATTGTCACAACAAACCTACATATCTTCTTTGGCCATGTTGGGACAATGAACCTATCTATCACAGTTTTGCGATTGCAGTTTTGGTTTCTTTCTTCAATATCATTAGTACTAATACCTGAAATGTTTGATCATCCAATTATTTTGCATACAGTGACAGTGTATATTCATCCCCCAACTTTTAATGCTTCTTCCTGAATTATTCAGCATTTCACCAATATTGCTATTGCTGTTAAATGCCAATGAGTTGGTTCCAATTCATAGATGCTCTATAATCAAGATCAAGTTTCAGAGAATTTTTCTAACATGTTCTTTTTGTTATTCTAGGTGAGGGGAGTGGCTTATGTTTCAGACCATCAACTCTGCACTCACCAGTTTCAACCATTCATCAACCTTTTGTGTTCTACTCCCTAATTTCTCTTTTTCCTCTTATATAACTCACTTTCACCTAGTTGCTCCCCGACAACCTTCCTTTCTTTTGCTTTGTCTACCATTGGGAACTTCCCAAATATATTCCTTTTGGTTTTCAAGTCTTTGTTTTGGTTTTTATCCATATAAAAACCTAGTGGTTTCATACTTATTCATATTTCATATTTATTCTTCTGTAATTCACTACAAAGTTCTCCAGGTCTGTTTCTTTCATGAAGTACCAGCACCAGTCCATTTCAACTCACTAATACCTAGTATATAGATCTTTATGTGTTCCATGCCTTCTTTTATATCACTAGGTTCATACATAATTTAGTACTTGTTCTGATTATTAATTCATCTTCACAACTATTTCTTCTCATTTTGAATCATGTACAACTAGCAAACAAAGGACCCAAAGTTTTACCCACCCAAATCATTATTGACTCTACTTGGAAGAAGCAGATCTTGGTAGTCCTTTTTCTAATGCTTCCCAATGTGAAGGGCTCATTTTCAGTCGCTGTATCTGAAAATGTTCTTCTTCCATTCATAAGGTTTTTAGGTGGCCAATTCCTGAGAAAATGACAGTCTATTCTTTCTTTATATCATTTGCTCTCAATCTGGGAGTTCTGCTGAAATCTATTCCACTTAGGTGACACTGTCTCTTCTCTGTTTAATGCTCTGATCCTCTGTCAAATATGGAATGGATTTACTTCTGGACCTCAATTCTGTTCTCTAGGATGATGTATTTGTTGAAGCAGTGCCAGCCTCTTTTGACTATTGTGGCTATGTAACAATTTTGGATAGCAGGAGAGGTCTCCTGCATTGTTCTTTGAAGTGTTTTGTTTATTAGGTGTCTCTTTCCATATAATGCTTGTGAGTAGGTTAGTTTTTTAACTGCTTAACTAAGGATGATAAAATTTGGATTAGAATTATTTTTGTAGCTCACATGGGTAGTACTGACAATTTTGCAATGTTAAGTCTTCCTATCTATGAACATGGTATATTCTCCCATTTGGGTAGGTCTTTTTTTTTTTTTTTTTGGTTCATTGTAGTAATGTTTATCAGTTGTCTTTATATATGTCTATTTGTCCCTCTGGTTAAATTTATTGCTAAGTATGTCATCATTTGAGTGGACATTATAAATCTTTTTCCATATTTCCTTTTCAGAACTTTGTTATTTTATAAACTACAGCTTATTTTTGCATGTAAATCTTGTCCCCTGTCACTTTTCTGTATCTTTTTATTCATTCCAACAATTTTCTTGCCAAATCTTTGGGGTTTCCTCTGTATAGGATTACATAATCTACAAATAGAGTGTGTTAGTCTGGGTAGACTAGAGAAACAAATTCATAGACATGCATATAGATATAAGGGTAAGGTTTATATATAAGGGGAATAGGACATTAAGAAAGCATCCCAACCCAGTCCAGTTCAAAGTCATAAGTCCAATATTAGCCCATATATCTGATACCAGTCTATAACGTCTCCTTCCAACTCATGAAGTCACAGGTCAGTGGGTGCAGAGTCCCGGCTCCAGCAATGGTCTCCCCATGGCTCCTCACTTGCTGGGCTCAGGGTCCATCAACAGCATCCAGTGCTGATAGAAGCAACTCAGCGCTGGCGGGGATCTCTACGTGGCTTCTCCAGCTTCAGAGGTCTGGTTCCATCAGAGCAAGGCCGAGTGGCTTCTCCTCTGGCTCCTCCAGCTCCTCGGATGCTGCCATCTTGTCAGTTGAGCAACTCCCAACAACTGGGGAAAATGGTCTCTCATCTGCACAAGGGAAATACTGCAAGTCTTCCCACAATTCTCAGGAGAATTGGGCCATGCCCACACAGAGGCCTCATTGGATACTCATTGGCTATCTCCAGATTAACAGGCTAGACTCCACCCCTACCTCTCAATCATGAAATTGACATGGATACTTGACTGCTGCATAGAGTTCTACTTCTTTGACAATTTAGATACCTTAAATTTCCCTTTGATTTTTTTATATCTTTAAAACTTCCAGCAAAATAGTGAATAAGAATGGTGATGGAAAGCAGCTTTGATCAATTCCAGTTCACAAAGAGAATGCCATCAATTTCTCTCCTTTGAGAGTAATCTTGGCTGTTGATTTTGTATATAGACCCTTTTTTATGTTGACAAATGTCCCTGCTAGTACTATGTTGATGAATGTTTTATCAAGAATGGGCATTGGATTTTGTTAAGTGTCGCTTTTGCTTCAATCGATGTGTTCATGTGGCTCTTCTTTTATTCTGTGATGGATTACATTGCTTTTCTACCATTAAACTATTCTTGCATACTTAGTATTAATCCCACTTGATCACTATGTGTGTGGGTGGCTGTGGGTGTGTGTGTGTGGGTGTGTGTATATATTCACTGGCTAATATTTTGTTCAACAATTTTGTATCTACGTTCATGGAAAATTAGTCTATATCAAATCTAAGTATCTGATTTATACCCACTTTATAAAATGAATCTGAGAGTATTCTATGCTTTGCTATACTCTGGGATAGTTTCAGTAGAATTAGTGTCAGCTCTTCTCTGAATGACTGAGAGAATTCACCAGTGAAGTCATCTGGGCCCAGACTTTCATTACTGTTGTGGGGGAAAAATTCTTTTTTCAAATAAAGGTGAATTTTTTTTTCACATTTTACTATTTTTAAATCATTTATTGGGGGCTCATACATCATTTTTCACAATATATAAATAAACATACTGTGTCAAGCACCCTCACATGTCCACTTCTATTATTGTTCTCCAATTGTCTGCCTTTTCCATTGAGCACCTACTATCTGCTTTTCCATCCCTTCCCCTCTTACCCCACTCTCTCCTCTCCACCAACCCTCAATATTTTATACATTGCTATTGTTCTGTCATATCTTACACTGCCCAACCTCTCCCCCAACCCACTCCTTTTATGCCCACCCTTCAAAGAGGAACTTATGTGTATATCCTTACAGTTGGTTCTGCCTCTCTACCCCACCTTCTCTCTACCCTTCCAGCATCTCCAATCTAACCATTGGCCTGAAGGGGCTCATCCATCTTGGTTTCCCCTTATCTCCAGCTCCCCTCTATACTAGTGTACCTTCTCCAGTCCATCTGGATTTGTAAGGTAGAGTTGGTTGGGACCATGATGGTTGAAGAGGAGGAAGGCTTCAGGAACTAGAGGAAACTTGTATGTATCATCATTACCCGGCTGCACTTTGACTGGTCTGTCTCCTCCCCATGACTCCCCTGTAAAGGGGTAACTAATTACCCACCAGTGGGCCTTAGGTCCCCACCCTGCTCTCCCCCTCCTTTGTAATGATGTGATTCTTGTTCTTTGGTGCTCAATATCTGCTCCCTTCGGCCCCTTTTGATCATGCATGCTGGTGTGCTTCTTCCTTGTGGGTTTTGCTGTTTCTGCACTGAATGGCAACTTGATTGTCTTCAAGTATTTGAGATTTCCAGGCATTCGATCATTTAGTAGCTGGGCACCATCATTTCTTCTACTCTGTTTGCTTCTGTATCCATTTGTCTTCAGCAATATCAGGAGTCAATTGGTCCATTGATTTTGATTTTTGTTCTTTGATACCTGATTGTTTCATTACCTCATGATCCCACAGGCAAGTGAGTTTCTTTTCTGGTGGGTTTTGTTGCTCCTGAGCTAGATGGCTGCTTGTTTATGCTCAAGCCTTTAAGACCCAGGATGCTATATCTTTTGATAACTGGGCACCATCAGCTTTCTTCAACACTCTTGCTCATGCTCCCACAAGTCCTCAGTGGGCACCTTGGGGATGTGTGCACACAGTGATATATTGCCCCCCCCACACCGTTTGATGTCTATTGCCTAGACTAAAGGTGAATTTTATTATTATTTCTGAGCATTTTATTATTTAGAAAACAAAACACATACCACAGAGATGATCTCAAAGCTTGCAAATTCCAGAAACAAAATTTCTTAAGAGCTTTTTATTTTGGCTTATGGCTTGTTTGTTTGGGGTGGGGGGCTTGTTTGTTCCATTAAAAAGGAAACTGTGAAACACATCTTGATTTTAAAAGCATTAATTTCTTAAACACTTCTGATTTTAAAAGTCAGACCTGGTGAAGATTTGACAACATGGTAAATATAAAAAATGCCACAGAATTATATACTGTATATACTCAAGTATAAGCCAACCTACATATCATTTTTTGTTACCAAAAAATCTGCATTAAAAATGTGCCGAAAAACTCGGGTTACACTTGAGTATATACAGTAATTAGTAGTAGTCAGAATGGGGAATGTTTGGTTATCTTTGTGTATAAATGTCACCACCACCACCCCGTCCCAAGAAAATGCTGCTTTTGAAGGCCTTCTGATCTGCTGTGCAGTGGGTAAAGCACTAGACTAGCAACTGTGAGGTCAGCAGTTCAAACCCACTAACTGGCAAAACAGTGAGGCTGTCTGCCTCTCTTGAAGATCTACAGTCTTGCAAACAAGAGGAAGCCGTTCTCCCCTGTTCGGAAGCGTCACTGGGAGGCTGACTCAAACTGCTAACAGTGAGCAGGTCTGACTCTCACCTCTTGATGCATTCTCGCCCAAGGTCCTAAGAAGGCAGAGGAAAAGAGGGACCTTTGGGAGTGTAAAATTTACAGCTATCTGAATAAACACTTACTGCAAGTGCAAAGGAGCTCGGTTGAAAAAAAAAAAAAAGTAAGTTTTTACTACCTTGTGGTCACAGTAGGTAGACAACATTGTCTCCTTTTCCAGCTCATTAGTTGTTATTCAGAAAGGTCTTAGACAGCTGCTCCCAAGACTGCGCTTCCACACTCTTCCCCCGACTTTTAAAAATAATTTTATTGGCGACTCATACAATTCTTTGGTTTGTTTGTTTGTTGTTTGTTTGTTTGTTTGTTTGTTTGCATCACTGCCCTCTGGTGGTCATGGGAGCTACCCGGCCTTGCTGCTGCTGGATTTGAACCGCCAAGCCTGTGGGCCACAGTACTACACTCAACAACTATGCCACCAGGGCTCAGCCTGACTCATACAATTCTTCTCACAGTATGTACATGCATTCATGGTTTGCCAAGCACATTTGTACATTTGTTGCCATCATCATTCTCAAAACATTTGCTTTCTCCTTAAGCCCTTGGTAGTAGGTCCTCATATTTCCCTTCACTCCCCACTACCCCTACCTCATGAACCCTTGATAACTTATAAATTATTAATATTTTGTCATACCCTACACTATCTGATGTCTCCCTCCACCCACTTCCCTGTTGTCCATACCACAGGGAGAAGGTTATATGTATATTCTTATAATCAATTGACCTTCCTTCCACCCTCCTGGTATCACCACTCTCTCCACTGGTACTGAAGGGCTCATCTGTCCTGGACTTCCCATATTTCTACTTCCTATCTATAAAAGTGTATACCCTTTGGTCAGGCCAGATGTGTAAAGTAGAATTAGAGTCACAAAAGTGCTGGCAGGGGGTGGGGAAGGAAGCATTTAGCTATAGGAAAGTTGCATATTTCATTGTTGCTATACTGTACCCTGACTGGCATCTCCTCTCCATGACCTTTCTATAAGGGGATGTCGCTACATCTACAGATGGGCTTTGGGTCCCCAATCTGTACTCCCCCTCATTTATAATGATATAATTTTTGTGCCTTGATGCTTGATACTTGATCCCTTTGACACCTCATGGTTACACAAGCTGTGTTTCTTCCATGGGGGCTTTGTTGCTTCCGACAGAGATGTCAGTTTGTTTACTTTCAATTCATTAAGATTCCAGATGATCTATCTTTTGATAGCCGAGCACCATCAGCTTTCTTCACCACTTTTGTTTATGCACACTTTTGTCTTCAGTGATTGTGTTGAGAAGGTGAGTATCATGGAATGTCAATTAAATAGAAGAAAGTGTTCTTGCATTCAGGAAGTATTTGAGTGGAGGTCTAATGTCCATCTGCTGCCTTAATGCTACGCTGTAAGTATATACATGTAGATCTATTTCCCTATCATCATATATAAATATACCTACTTATGTACATGTCTGTATTTAGACCTCTATAAATTCCCTGTGCCTACCAGCTCGTTCTTCTATTTCTTTTTACTTCCCTCTTGTCCCACTATCATGCTTAGCCTTAACTTGTGTTTCCATAATTTCTCTTGTTACATTACTCTTGATCATTCCCTTTCAGGCCTCTCACGCCCACCTTGTCACTGATTTTGGATCACTTGTTCCCTTATCCCTGCATTAGTCAACACCACCTCCTTTCCCATACCTCCTCATCTTCCATGTCTCCTCAGAATCATCAGTCCCACTGTTTTCTTCTTCAGAATGTTCAACCAGCTTACCTTATCTAGATAGACTTGAAGAGATAATAATATGTACCAAAAAACACACAAGACCTTGCAACAAAAGAAAACAATGACAACAACAAAAACAAAAACAATGTCCAGAAAAATATATAAATAAGTAAAAAAATTAAAAATAATAACAAAAAAGGGAACTATAACTAGTCCAAGGTCTGTTCGTTGAGCTCCAGGAGTGTCTCCTGGTTGAGTCTGATGGGGTACCACACTCTGGCCCCAAAGTATATCCTTGGCACTCCCTCAGGAACTCTATGTTTTACCCCACCTGCTGCCCTGCTGCACACCCTTAGTGTTTTTTGCCTTAGTGTGGTGGGGTCAGGATGAGTACAATCTCAACTCTTCTTCTCATTGTTGTCCCCATAGGGCTTTGGATCAGCAAGTGATGCAGTGTTTCATAGTGTGACCGGTCATATGGTTCTCTCTGTGCATTGGCTCTTCTGAGTCAGTATATAGTTCTCAAGGCTCGGTGGGCCTGGATGCACTCAATTCTCTCTTCCTCCCCCTTCATTTGCTCTCATGTGCTCTGGTCAGACATGTCCCTCTCCCCATGCTGAAACTTCAGTGCTGCCATCCAAGCAAACACAGCCAGTAGGGGGATTGCTGGGTCATAGTGTAGCTCAATTTCCATCTGTTTCAGATATCGCCAAATTGATTTCCGTAGTGGCTACACATACCTATAGGTCCACCCACAGTGGAGGAGAATTCCTATCTCCCCACAGTCCCTCCAACACTTTTTGCTTTCTGGTTTTTTTTTGAAGTGGGCTATTGTTGCGGGTATTAGAAGATATCTCATTGCTGTTTTAATTTGCATCTCTCTTATGGCTAATGACCAGGAACATTTTCTCATATGGTTTTGGCCATTTGGATTTCTGCCTTCTGTTCAGGTCCTTTGCCCACCTCTTCAGTGGACAGTTAGCTTTTTTTTTCTTTGGCAAAGTTATCAGGGTATTGTAGATTTTAGTAAAAAGACCTTTGTCTGGTGTGTCATTGCTAAAGATGTTTTCCCAGTCCGTGGCCTGTCTTATCACTCTCTTGTTGAATGCTTTCAATGTACAGAGATGTTTTATCTTCAATATGCCAATTTGTGCCTCCTCTGTGTTTGTGTTCTTCCTTATTTCTGATAGCTTATGTATTCTCAGTGCCAAAATTCTCAGATGGGTCCCAATTCCCTCATTGTTGGCCTCAATAGTTTGGAATTTTACCTCAAGATCTGTGGTCCACCTTGACTTTATTCTTGTGCATAGAGTGAGAAATGAGCCTCGCTTCATGTTTCTGCAGATACATATCCATTTTTTCATCACCAATGCTTCCCATTTGATATTTTGGGGCCTTTATCAAAGATCACTTGTCTTTATGCTGATGATTTTATTTCTGGGTTTTCAGTTGTTTTCCATTGGTCAGAGTATCCATCATTATACAAATACCTTGTGGTCTTGACCACTGTAGCTGTGTAATATGTGCTAATGTCAGGGAAGGCATGCCCTCCCACAGTGCCTTCTTCGTGGGGCATTCTCTGCTAATTCTGGACTTCATCTCCCTCCATATAAAGTTGACAATCATTTTTTCCATTTCTTTGAAAAGAGATGAGAGCAATTGTATCGGAATTGCATTAAACTTATATAGTGTCTTGGGTAGGACTGGCATCTTTATTATATTGAGTTTTCCCATGAGCATGGGATAGTCTTCCAATTGTTGAGGTCTCTCTTGGTTTCTTGCAATAGTGTTCTGTAATTTTTCATTATATAGATCTTTTGTTTTTTTAGTCAGTTGTATCCCCAGATATTTCAATTTGTGCTTAGCTATAGTGAAGGTACCTCTTTTTATATCTCCTCCTCTGTGGTCTTATCTGGTGTGCATAGCAGTCTGATAGACTTCTGATCGTTGATCTTGTATCCTGCCACTCTGCCATACTCCTGGATTGTTTCCAGTACTCCCCTTGTTGAGTTTCTTTCCCTGTGATCTATCTTTCTCAGAGAGCAGTGTATTAAAGTCTCCCACTATTATTTTTGAGGCTGTGATTTCTTTTTCCATCTTTTGGCGTATTGGATTTACGTATCCAGTGGGTCTCTTATTCAGGGAATATATGTTCAAAATGTTTATTGGTTCTTTGTCTACCGTTCCCTTAAACATTACATAGTGTTCCTCCTTATCACTTTTTATAGTTTGCCTTTGAAGTCAATTTTATGCAAGATTAGGATGGCTACCCCTGCTTATTTTGAATTACTGTTTGCTTGGTATGCCTTTCTCGAGCCTTTTAGTCACAGCCCATTTTTGTCTGTAGTCTTGAGATGTCGCATTTAGATTGACAGGTTGTGTTTTCTAAGCCAGTCTGCTAGTCTCAGTCTTTTAATGCCTGAGTTGGGTTCACTGATATTTAGAATTATTACCTACAACTGTGGAATATGTGATGCCATCTTTTGTGTTTTGTGTTGGCTGTTTCCCTACATCCCTTTCTTTTTGGTATGCGTGTGTGAGGGTTGATTACTCATGACTTCTTTCCACTCATAAGCCAATCCTATCTTCAGGGCTGTTTTCTCTTTGTTGCCCTCTGGGTGAGGTTGTTCTATGTGGTGCTCTCTTATTAATGCTTGGTGAGTGTTGTTCTTCTGCCCATACTGGATCAGCAAGGATCTTTTGTAAGGCTGGGTTTCTTCTAACATATTCTTTAAATTTTTCCTTGTCTGGGAAAATTCTTGCTTCTCCATTTATCTTGATAGATAATTTAGCTGAGTAGAGTATTCTTGAATTTGCATTATTTTTCTTCACTTTTTGGAATATATTATCCACTCTTTCCTCTTCTTCATAATGTCCTCTGAGAGGTCTGAGCATATTCTTATTTGGGAACCTTTATATGTGACTGCCTGTTTTTCCCTAGCTGCTCTCATGATTTCCTCCTTTTCCTCAAAGTTGCATAGTTTAACTATTATGTGCCATGGTGACTTTTTCTTGGGGTTCAATGTAGCTGGAGTTCTTTCAGCCTCTTGAATGGTTGACTTTCATCCATTAAGCTGGGGAAGTTTTCTTCCAAGGATTCTCTGATGACTTCGCTATTGTGCCTTCCTCTGGTAATTCAATTATTCTGTTGTTTCTCTTCATAGCACCAGACATAGCTCGTACATTTTCTTCAGTTTCTTTGATGATCTTATTAGACTTTTGTTCACATTTATTAAAGTCCACTAGGCTTTCCACTAAGTCACTGGTGCTGTTTTCTGCTGCCTCCAGTGGATTCACAAAATCTGTGAGTCTCTTGTTGGTTTTTGTGATCTCATCCCTAACTTCTTGTACTTCCCTTTGGTGTATGAACTTTATTTCCTCTATCATTTCATCCTTTTTCTGTATTGTTTCTCTCATATCCTGTAAGACTCCAAGCAGCATTCTGACAATTTCTTTCTGTGGCATGTCACTATCTGCTTCTATGCACATCATTAGGTACAGGACATCTTCCACCATTGCCTTCTGTGCTCTTCTATTATCTCATCACACAGGTGTAATTGATTTGATTCCTTGGTATTTCATCCAAAAAAGATAGGCATGCATAGCTGCTATCTGTTGTTGAAAAATGTATTTGAAATGAACAAACCACTGCTCTTGCAAAAGTCTATCAAGAGATACATATCCAGTTTCATTTCTATCACCAGCACCATATTTCCAACCAGTGATTTCCCTCCTTTTTGTTTCAAATTTTTGCATTGCAATAACCTATCATTATCAACGCATTTGTAGCATGTTTGAAAGGATTTCAGACTAAAAACAAAGGTGGAGTTCTTTGGTTTCTTTGTTACTGATTTTAATGATTCAAAATATTTAAAAAGTAATCATATTAACTAGTTTTCCTTATGGGCCTACTATGTTGTTCAGTTTTTCGGTATTTTTATTGGGTGTATTTCTTGCTCTTTTGTTCTTCATAGAAAGTCATCTATTAAAATATCCTACTGTTTAATGTGTAAACACTGTCTCAGGACTCTAGTGGTGCAGTGATCACACAGCGGGCTGTGATTTGCATGGTCAGCAGTTCAAAACCATCAGCAACTCTGCAGAAGAAAGACAGCTTTCTATACTGTCCCAGACAGCCAGAGGGCTCATTATGAATCAACAATGACTTAATGGCAGTGAGTTTGGGGTTTTTTGGAGTTTATATTGTAAGTGTGCATTTTTTTTGGGGGGGGGTGCTTATGTGTATGCATATATGTATGTGTAATATATCATAGAAGTTTCTTTAATATATATGTTTATTTTCACAGTATATATTTGAACATTACAGCTATGAAACTATTGAGGCATTGGACACATGAGGGTATAATGGAGACTAGAAAAGCAACAGGAAGATCTAAAGAGAAGAACTCACTGTTTTGTCATTATGACAAACCTCATGTGTTAGTCCGGGTAGACTAGAGGAACAAATTCAAGGACATGCATATCGATATAAGGAAAGGGTTTATATACAAAAGGAATGGGACATGGAGAAAGCATCCCAGCCCAGTCCAGTCCAAAGTCATAAGTCCGATATTAACCCATATGCCCGAAATCAGTCTATAAAGTCTTCTTCCGACTCACAAGTCACAAGTCACAAGTCAGTGGGTGCAGAATCCCAGTGCTGGCAGGGCACCTCGCCTCCAGGGCTCAGGGTCCATCAACAGCAGAAGCAACTCATCACTGTCAGAGGTCTCCATCTGGCCGCCCCAGTTTCAGAGGTCTGGCTCCATCAGCCAAAGCTGTGTGGTCTCTCCGCTGGCACCTCCAGCTTCTTGAACACTGCCAGCTTGTCTTGTCCATGATTAATCATCTCTGAAACTACTCCCAACAACTGGGGAAGATAGGTTCTCATCTTCACGAGGGAAATATCGTGAGATTTCCCAGAAGTCTCAGGAGAAAGCCATGCCCACATAGAGGCCTCATTGACTACTCAATGGTTATCTCCAGATTAATAGGCTAGACTCCACCCCTACATTTCAATCATAAAATTAACATAAGCACATGACTGCCACACCTCATGAAGCAGCTATTGCTAACATGAAATATTGTATAATGGTGATTTTTATCTTAAATGTCACATGTTTTAGGCTATATTTCCACAAGTAGTTTCCAAAATAAGTGCAAATGATATAAAAAAGCACATGATCTTGATTCCCTAAGAACTTCCAGTGGTGAGAATGTTAAAAAAAATAGATAAATGATATATATTGTTTTATACCACAATTACCTATCAGCATGTCATACTGTGGTGGATTCTAAGTCAATGGATCTTGAAGCTCAGGGTCACAGTCTCAATATGGTACCAAGAATGGGATTTGAACTCATGCGGGCACTAGCCCATGTGCTAGTCTGGGTAGACTAGAGAAACAAATCCATAGAAACTCTAATGTGTATAAGAAAGAGCACCTATACATTGAAAAACATCTCAACCCAGATCAAGTCCATAAGTCTGATATTAGTTCATATGCCCAATAATAATCTATCAAGCCCTCTTCAGACGCACAAAACAGATGCAATGACACTGAATGTAGAAGATCACGGGCCAGCTGGGTAGAACACCTTTGGCTCCAATGGCATTGCAAACATCTCAACATTGGCAGGGGTCTTCAAGGGGCTTTTCCAGCTGCCAGGGCTGCATCGGGGTAGGTAGACCCATGTGGCTGCTCCTCAGCGATGTCTTGCAAGGAGCCAGCCTCATCAGTTGAGTGTCTCCCAGGAAGTGAAATGAGAGAGACAGTGTCTCCATCTCCAAGAAGAAATGACCACATGTCTCAGAATTCTCAGGAGAAAGCCAGGCCCACACAGAGGTTTCATTGACGATCTCCAGATTGACAGGACAGACTCCACCCCTACATTCTTAATCCTCAAATTTAAACCAGATTAGGTGACTGCCACAAGTTCAGAGTTCCTTTTAACTACAACCAGCCTCTCAGAGATGTATTTCATTAGTTACTAAATAGAAAGAGGGAAATCATTTGAAAACATAATCCATGGCCACTGAGTCAAACAAACTATCTCACAAATAATCTATTACTTCTCACTGAAGGCAATTCAATAACTGAGATACTCTACATGAATTATCTTATTTTGTTCTAACAGCAACTTTATTAGATAGATAACTATTACATGGCTACAATCGGGAAGACAGAAATGAAACCCAAACATTGCAATTTCAGGGCATCTTCTCAACTACCAAATGTGGAAAAAAATGACTGGTTATAAATGGAATAAATTTCAAAATATATTCAAGGTTGATAATATGGTAAAGTAGAAATATTATTTTTCAATAAAATTTATATTCAAAAAGTAGTTATGCTACATTAAAAAATATAAAAGGTATTAATGAAACATTCTCCATAACGTGCCTGTTAGTTTGTCAGAATGGTGGTTTATGTCTTGCTGGAAGCTATGTCATTGGTATTTCAAAGACCAACAAGGTCACCCAAAATGAATGGGTTTCAACAGGCCTTGTAGACTAAAAGCAGACTGTGAAGAAGGAATAAGCTGTCCACTGAAAACCTCATGAATCCCAGCAGAGCACTGCCAAATATTGTACCTGAAGTGAGCACTTTACCTCAGGTAAGAAGGAATTCAAAATATGACTGAGGAAAGGCATCTCTCTCAAAGTAGAGTCAACCATGTCTTAGATGGAGTGAAGCGTTGGGGATATCATTTGCTGAAGGACCACTACTCATAAGAAGAAGCTGCAAGTATCTATTAATAATTGGAATTTGGAATGTGCAAATTATGAATTAAGGAAAATTGACAGTCAGCAAAAATGAAATGACCTCATAAAGATTGATATTCTAGGCTTAATGAGTTTAGGCGGACTAAGTGGACTGATATTAGCCATTTTGAATTAAAAGAAGATGGTGTGTGACAGAAATTCTCTTCTTTTGATGTCTTATGTCATTTGATATTTTGCCCCTAGAAGCTTTCAATATTGCAGCTTGGGGCTTGAGTCTTTTTCCTTCTATTCTTTCACTTATGATGATATCCTATTAGTTCTTTTAGCTCTAGGTCTTTGCACATTTCCTTACAATGTTCTACTTTGTCTTCATGAGATAGATACCCTTGAAATTTTTTCTTTAGTTCTTTGACATCATTTTTTTCTAGTTGCTTTAGCTAAGAGGAAGTTTCAGCGTTTCATCTGATATCCAGTTTGATCTTTTCCTTCTTTCCTGTTTTTTAATGAACTTTTGTTTTCTTCATGTATGATGCTTTCAATATTATGCCATATCTCATGAAGCAACATCCCTTTACAAAGGGTTCACAGGGAAAAGATGAGCCAGTCAAGGTACAGTACAGCAATAATGAAAGACACAATTTTCCTCTAGTTCTTAAATGCTTCCTCCCACCCGCTACCATCATCTCAATTCTACCTTACAAAGCCAGCTAGACCAGGCGATGTACACTGGAGCCGGAAACATGGGGAATTCAGGATAGATGTTCCCTCAGGACCAGGGGTGATACCGGGAGGATAGAGGGAAAGTAGAGTAGAAAAGGGGAACCAATTGCAGGAATATACATATAACCTCCTCCCTGGGGTATGTACAACAGAGAAGTGGGTGAAAGGACACATTGGACGGTGTACGATATGGCAAAATAATGACAATTTGTAAATTACTAAAGTTTCATGAGGGAGGGGGATTAAGGAGGGAGGGGAAATATGGGGAGCTGATACTGGGGGACTAAGTAGAAGGAGGGTGTTTCGAGAATGATGATGGTAACAAATGTGCAAATGTGGTCTGCATACAATTGAAGTGTGATTGATCATGATATGAATTGTATGAGTCCCCAATAAAATGATTTATTTAAAAATAGAATTAAGTACTGTTATATGAAAATCCTGCAATATTAGTGATTTACTAGAAGATATATGAATAGGCAAGCAGGCTAAAAGGGTGCAGGAGAGAGAGTGGGATTATACCCACAAATTATATATACATATATGTGTAGGTATATATATACATATGTACATATATACAGAGAGAGAAACTTGTCATGAATGTGGTGCAGCACTGTTATAAAAATACCTTGAGGGAATGAGCCTTTGAATCTATGAGCTTAGGACCATGTTTTAGGGGACATCAAAGTAAATATATATTCCAAGAAGACAATGTTCTATATTCTACTTCTCTGAGTAGCAAATGGAATTTTAAAAGCTCATGAGTGACTATGTCATGTGAACTATTGGCCTCTCCTTTTTGGAGGAAAGACGTATGAGGAAAATAAAAAACAACTGAAAATATTCGATACAATGGACTAACAAATCATTATTCTGCATGACTCTACTACCAAAAGATCTATGTTGTCTTTTGAAATGAACACATGAGAAGTATTGGATAGAGTAAAGAAAATTTGGGAACAAAACCAAAAATCACAAAAGAGGCCACTCTTACTTGTAGACAAAGACTGGTAGAACTGTTAAGATGATAACCCTTAGTTATACTTCAAGTCTGGAAATGAAATCATCCTTGCTGCTTAGTTTTCAGCCAAACAACAGTTATGTTAGGCCAGTTGTCTAGGAACTCATACATGTGTAAGAAAGAGTTTTATATCAAGAAGTAATTATGCATCAAGAAAGCATCCAATAGCAGAACAACGAAAATCATAAGTCTGACACTAGTCCATAAGTCCCTCTTTAAACACATCAAGCCATTTGCAATGTAATTCAGGAACATCAATGTTCAGTGGGTGGAAAGTCTTGTGAATCCAATGGCAGTGAGTGCATCTCCAGGGCTTGCACAGGTCTCAGCATGACTCCTCAAAAGGAAGGTGAAGGTAGAAAGGGCAGGGTGAGAGCGGTGTCCCAGGGTCCCCTTTAGGAGAAGATCAAGCCCTGAAGGAGGCACAATCAGGCTGTGACATGTTTGACAGGCTAGACTTTTATATCTTCAAGTTAACATTAAATTACGCAACTACCATGATAGGTCTATAAGGGAATGCAGGAAGGAGGAGGAAGGACTAGAACTGATTGTGATGATATATATACAACTCTTTAAAAGAATGTTTGAACTCAAAGAATGTTTGAAAATTGACTGTGGTAGAAATTGTACAATACTGCTTGATGTGATTGAACTATAGGATGATATGCTTTATGTATTAATTTTCAATAAAAAATTTTAAACCCAGAAAAAATAATTAGTAGTTGGGGCTAATCAATATTATCAGAAGATCTTTATGCCCCAGGGAGATGATTGATAAAACTCTACCATAAGTTAACAAGGGGGATTGAAAGGAAGCTAAAGTCAGATTTAAAAAAAAAGAACACACAACATAGATCCAGTAATAGATTTGAGGATCCCAATAAATTCTATCTCCAACCAAAGATCAATTAGTTCTTACATCATGGCCCTGCTCTATATTTCGCCTTAGGGATGGAAAACAGAACTATCTAATTTCTAAATATGACCATCTAAATTAGATGATGCCCAGTTAGCAGATAAAAAAATGTCTGGAGTATTAAAGGCTTGTTTCTTGGGGTTTTGGTTTTGGTTTTTTTGGGGAGGGTATCACTGCCCTCTGGTGGTGGGAGTAGGAGGCCCAGCCTTGCTGCTGGATTTGAACCTCCAACCCAGTGGGCCGCAGTTCCGCACACAACCACTATGCCACTGGGGCTCAGCCTTAAAGGTTTGTTTTAAAGCAAGCAACAATCTAAGTGAGGTGTCAAAAGGTCCACATGAAAGAAGCACACCAACATCAGTGGCCAAAGGATTTTCCATCCAAAACCAAATGAAAAAATGTTACCAGAGCCTTAACTCTGATAATCTGGTTTGCATAAGACTATAGATGACAATGGAAGCCCACAATACATTTGTGAGACCTCCATAGGAAATAAGCCCTCCAGGGAGTTACCTCTATCCATAATTCAGGAATGGGAAGAAACTGGTTACCAAACCATGTGCATTGGAGAGATGACTATAGATGAAAATTATATACCTGGCTTGAATGATAAAAAACCTTGTCAGTTGATCCCCCCACTGATGCATCTTGGGACCTGATCTGGGTTTTATCATTTTCTGTATTTTGGGGGATGGGGAGGGGTTGATCGTATTTGGGTTTATCTCAGATGTATTTTGTCATTGGGGGTGACCCTCTTGAATTTGATATTGCTTCTGCTTTTCTATATATGGATCTCAAGATTGATGACCCTGTAAAGACAGCAAGTAGAATAAGGGTTCTGAGGTAAGTGGTGGGGACAGGGGGTAAAGCAGAGCTGATGTTAAGGAGTTCAAAGAAGAAAAGAAGGCTTCTAATCTGATTGTGGTAGCAATTATACAATGCTACTTCATGTGACTGAATTAAAGAATGATATGGATATCTGTGTTAGTTCTCAATAAAATAATTTTAAAAATGAAAATACAACTACTTATGGAAGTATATGATATGTCAATTTTATATCTTGAAAACTACTTTAAAAAAAAACTAAAGTTGACCAGTAGTTACCATCGGTGAATGAGGAAGAGGTCTTGATTAGGATAAATTGTTTATGTTAATGGTGATGGAATAATTTGGGAAAGAATAAGGATATCAGTAATGGTTGCATGTACAAAGGGTAAAATCAATGGTACTGAATGGGAGAATGTTTTGGGGTGTATATTTTTGCCATAATTAAAAATGATAATTACACTGAAAATAATGAATTCAAGGAAGAAAAGATTCTAAAATTGATTGTGATAATGATTGTACAACTCGTCTTGATATGATTGGGCTATTGAGTTGTATAATATGTGGGTAAAGTGCCAATAATACAGCTACAAAATTTTAATAGGTCTTTAAGAAAAAAAATAATAGAGCTGTGTGCGGATCTTAGAATAATAAAAAGTTTGAAATTAAAAGGGCAGCAATTACTCAAAGACAAAAGTCAGAAAGGTTAGGAAAGCAGGAACAATGGAAACAGGAAACACAAGAAGAAAGTGTAGTACGTAGTTTGATGTTGAGGGAATTGCAATTAATGAGATGAAACAGAATGTGTAGAATTGCTGAATGTAAAATTGATGATCTACTCTGTAAACCTTTATCCAATTCATAAATTTTTTTCTTTTTTAAAAAAAAACCTAGACATAACAATTAAATGTAATACATGAACCTTATTTGAATTCTTCTTTGTATAAAGCAACTTCTGTAAATTTTGAATAATTTAAATGTTGAGATTTTTGATGTTATGTGAGAATTTTTAATATTTTAGGTTTTGATTTAAGTCGATAAATTTTTAAGAGATAAATACTACAGAATTTAGAGATCAGATGTCATTTTTTATCATTAATCTTGCAAGTTTTCATCCAAATAACTAAATAAGCATAATAGCAGAATGTTAGCTATTGTCAAATCTGGAATATGGTATATGGTTTATATTATATTCCTTACATTTTTGCTTGCTTTTTGTTTTGAAAACACAAAGTAAGAAGTGTAAATATTTGTGGTGTTTAAAAAAAATCAATGTTTATTTTTGTACTATGAAGCAGGCGCCTTTTCACAATATTTAACAGCATACTACATGGTAAGTCATCTCCTCTTTGCTTAATTGTGGCTGTTGGCAAGAAAAACAAACAGTGGTGCACTATCACATTGACAGTTAGAAGGTCATCACTCTGGTTCTTTTGAAAAGCCAAGAGGAAAGGATGGGAATATTTGTTCCTGCTTAGAAAACATAGGTCATCATTGCTCTCATATCCATAAGTTTCATCAATCACCAACATATTTCTTATCAATCAAGCAACTTATTCATTGAGTAGCTCTGTTTGGCATCATCTTCATCAGGAAGAAATCAATGCACAAAAGACTACTGTTAACCTCTGCAAACGTTAACTATCCTTTCTTTGTATTGGAAAGCAAATTTCTTCACAGAAGTGACCTTCTCCTAAATCCAACCTGTTTCCTACATCCAAAAAACTCAGCTAGAGAGATAGATATAAACCCTGGATGGGCTCTAGTTCTGTCTCCCGATTTGCTCCTTACACACCATCCTGAAGAGATCAAGTCTAAGCAATCAGCTGAATTGACCATCACCCTAAGAAGAAAGATTCAAAGCAGGTCAGGTATGTGACTGTTTAAGATCTGTTGGTACTTAGTGTGTTCGAACATAAACTCGAGGGGCCGTGGTGGTGTAGTGGGCTTATGTGTTGCATTGCTAACCTCAGCGTCAACTGCTGACCCCATTGGCCACTCTGTGGAAGAATGATGAGACTCTCTGCTCCTATAAATATTTACAGCCTCGCCAACCTATAGGATCACTTTGAGTTAGAAGCTACTCAATAGCAGTGAGCTTACTTTTGGATATTTTTTAATATAAACTAATGCTAAAATAGATGAGCATTAAAAGAAAGAGAGAGGGGAAGACCCTTGAAAGAATGTAGTCACTTGATGACTGCAACAGTGGTCCCAAACATAACAATTCTAAGGGCAGAGCAAGACCAGGCTGTGTTTCAATATGTTGTACATAGGGTCACTAGGTCCCAGAACAACCAAGGGCTCCTATCACCAGAACATCAATATAAACCAAAAATTTAATAGTTAGAACACTAACCTTGTTGCTGTCCAGTGATTGCATGAACTGCAACGCGTGTGTTCCAGAGTAGAACTGCTCCATAGAGTTCTCTTGGCTGAAATCTACATGGGAACAGATCACCAATACTACTTTCTGAGGTGTTACTGAGTAGATCAAACCTTAAACTTGCAGATTAATCATCAAACTTCAGCCATGTGTGTCATTCCTAATGCAAAAAAGTTCTGCCATCAAGTGAGTTCGGACTCATAGTGAGCCTACAGAGCACAGTCCATTTTATATGGTTCTTTGTCCTAAGTAATAGTTTCTTAGCCCAAAGTCAAGGAAAACCTTCTTTCATTCAAGCAACATCATGATCCAACTATTAAACTACGCTCAGTAAATATTAGTTTATGTGTTAATTATATGAAAAGAGTTCCTAGAATTAGAATAGAAACAAGAAAATAGCTATTTCCTTCCCATATTGTTGAGCTTTTGAAAATTCTGCCTTTTTTAGGAAATCTTTACCAATAGAAACTACTACATTGCAGATTAGTTCTAACAACAAAGCTCTTGTTTCTCTTCCAATGTTGTTTTTCTTCCAATGTTGTCTCGCTGAGTAAGTGTTTTAGCTTGGCAACAATTTTACCTCATTACTATGGAATCCAATCATATACATATGTTTCAGAAGATATTCATATATTTTTTTGCTATTTTTAAACTGTACTTTCTAACAAAAGTAATTCCATTTTCAGACTCCCAATGAACTTTAATCCCAATCTGAGAGAGTACCCTGTTTAATGGAATAGTGTCTGGGGTCTTAATGACTTGTATTCAAGCAAACAGACATCTAAGTAAGGAATCAACTAAGTTCACATGAAAGAGGTACACCAGTCTGTGTGATCCAAAGATTACAATAAGAAAACCCAAGAATGATGAAGGGAAAAGCATCTGAGCTTAAATTGTGAACACCCAAGGATATGGAGAAAAGTGGGAGCCCAGTAACCCTCTGCAGAGTATCTAGCCAGATTAGGTATCTGCCAGATCCTCTCTAGCCTCAAGCAAGGAACAGCTTTACTATCAATCACATATTATTGTAAAGTTGATATGATTGTGGTGGTTCAAACATGGTATGATGTGATACTTGGTCAATGGACCACCCTCTTGATCCAGCCTGAATTTGCTCCAGGCTCAGTATTTCTTGTTTGTTCCATGACAAAAAGGTCTTTCCTGGCTGTTGAAATATTGGTGGTGGTCTTTCCATTCTTACTTTTTATTTGTATTTTTAATCTTTATATTTTATTATTATTATCATCATCGTCGTCATCATTTTCTTCTTGTCATTTGATTTTGGGGTTTTTTTTTATTGTTTCTGCTGGTTTTCCCAGTTGGGGAAGCACAGAAGTAGCAGAAGCATAGAGATAATAACTAATACAAAGATTTATCAGAGATAGAGGGAGTGCTTAAGGGGGAGGGGGAAGGTATTTTGGGGAGCAAACAATGGATACAGGAGGGAACACTAGAACTGATTGTGAATATGAATGCACAACTCATTTTAAAAGAAATTTAACTCTGGAAGTGTATGATATGTGACTATTATATCAAGAAAACTATGTAAAGAAATAGATATCAAGCCTAACTAATGGTTAACATGGGTGAAGGGGAAAGAGTTGTTGTTTAGGGGGCATTGAGTCTGCATCAATGGTAGTGAAATAATTTGAAGAAGGATATCAAAATTGGTTATACCAAATGAAAAGTATAATCAATGGCCATGAGTTTCACAAGCAGAAACTGTGGAAATGGGGAATGTTTTGCTGTGTATATTTTAGGCACGATTGGAAAAAATAAATAATTACATGATCATATAATTGATTGTACTCATGATGACAATGAGTACAAAGAAGATTATGATGACAATTTTAAACACTCCTTGATGCGATAGAATTATTGAATTATGTGATATGTACATGAAGTATCACTAAAACTGTCCCCAAAAAGTACCAAGAATGCACAAGTATAAGCCGAGACAACTAAGGTTACCACAAAAACTGCACTATAAATGTGCTAAAAAGGACTGAGTCCCGGTGGCGTAGTGGTTGCGCGCGGGACTGCGGCCCACTGGGATGGAGGTTCAATTCCAGCAGCGGCTCCACAGGAGCAAAGGCTGGGCCTCCTACTCCCATCACTAGAGGGCAGTGATGCCAAAAAAATGTGCTAAAGAAAACTCAGCTTTAAGTGGTTTTGACCAACCCAGGGACAAGAAAACATCGATGATCCAAAATCAGTGGCAAAGTAGATGTGAGAGACCTGTTAGCGATTGATCAAGAGCAATTCAACTGAGAGAAATTACTGAAACTCAAACGAAGACTGAATATGAGAGTGGGATAAGAGGAAAGTAAAATGAAATGAAGGGAAGAAATATGAGGCAAATGTCATTTATAGAGGTCTAAATACAACCATGTACATAAGTAAACATATTTATATATGATTATGGAGAAATAGATCTACATGCATATGCTTATAGAGTTAGTATTAAGACAGTAGATGGACATTGGGCCTCCACTCAAGTACTTGCTCCATGCAACAGTATTTTGTTCTATTAAATTGGCATTCCATGATGCTCACCTGCCTGACCCAAGTGCTGAAGACAAAAGTGTGCATAAGCAAAAGTGGTGAACAACGCTTCTGGTGCCCAACTATCAAAAGATATAGCATCTGGAGTCTTAAAGGCTTGAAAATAAACAAACAGCCATCTAGCTCAGAAGCAACAAAGCCCACATGGAAGAAGCACACCAGTCATTGTAGCCATGAGGTGTCAATGGAATTAGGTATCAGGCATTTCATATTTTGCATGCCCACCTTCCTGATATGATCCTTGAAGACAAGTGTGTGCATACGTAAAGGTGGTGAAGAAAGCTGACGGTGTTGAAGTGATCGAGTATTAGGCATCAAAGAACTAAAGTATATCATTATAAATGAAGGGGAGTACAGATTGGGGACTCAAAGCTCATCTGTGGGTGAAGCGAAATCCCCTTGCAGAAAGGTTGCAAGGAGGAGACGAGTCAGTCAAGTTACAGTGTAGCAATGATGAAATATGCAACTTTCCTCTAGTTCTTAAACACTTCCTCCCTCCCATGATCATGATCCCAATTCTACCTTACAAATCCGCCTATACCAGAGTATGTACACTGGTACAGATAAGAGCAAGAAACCTGGGATATCCAGGACAGATCATCCCTTCAGGATCAGTGGTGATACTGGGAGGGTGGAATAAAAGTAGAGTAAAAAGGGGGAACCAATTATAAGGATCTACATATATCCTCCTCCTTGGGGTATGGACAACAGGGAAGTAGGTGGAAGGAGACATCGAACAGTGTAGGGTATGAAAAAATAATAAGAGTTTATAAATTATCAAGGATTCATGAGGGCCAGGGGAGCAAGGTGGGTGGGGGAAAATGAGGTGCTAACACCATGGGCTTAAGTTGAAATCAAATGTTTTTAGACTGATGATGGCAGCAAATGTACAAATGTGCATGGCATACAATGGATGGGTGTATGGATTGTGGTGAGTTATATTAGCACCCAATAAAATGATTTAAAAAAAATCGGCTCATACACCAGTATATACAGGGTAAGTCCTTTTTCAAAATGTCTACCTCATCCTCAGGGCTGGGTGAGTCAGGATGTATTCCACTCTATCTCCTTGCCTCTTCATTCGTTCCTGTGTGCTCTGATCAGACGCACTCCTCTCCCTGAGCTGTAGCTTTAGTGTTGTCCTCTAAAATCAATTCTTCGGGGGGGGAGGGGAGCACAGCATGTAGCTGGGATTGGGGCTCACCCAGCAGACTTCTCTATTAGTTCTCTGCTTCATGCTAGCATGTTGCATTCACGTTTGGGCACATGGGTCTGATTCCTCTCTAACTATCCTGTGGAGATTTAAACAACATCCTACCCTCAGGTGGACTAGTGCCCTGTTTCCCTGCTCCCTGTGACTTTCTTTCTTCACTTTCTTTTTCTTTTTCCCTCCTTTTTAGTTGGTTGCCATATGTATCCCTAGATCGGGTCTGGCCCCTTTCCTACTGTCTGGACTTCACCCCAGGAATTTATACAGTAGCTTTTTCCCTATCCCCTTTAGCATTTTTAAGCTTACCTCAGCGGACTCATCTTGTATTTGTCTCTTCCTGCTTGGCTTACGTCATTAGCATAATTTCCTCCAGTTCTTCCCACATGGCAATGTGTTTCATGCTTTCGTCACTGCTTTTTAAGGCTCCGTTGTATGTAAGTACTGCAGTTTTATAATCTATTCATATGTTGATGAAAATCTGGGCTGTTTTCAACGCCTTGAAATTATGAACTGTGCTGCAATAAACATTGGAGCACAGATGTCTGGCTGTGGCTTTTTTCTTGCCTCTTCTGGGTATATGTCCAGTAAGGGTATTGCTGGTTCATGTGATAGCTCAATTTCCAACTATTTTAAATATCACAAAATAGATTTCCATAGTGAGTGTACATATCTACAGATCCACCAGCAATGGGGTGCAAAAATTTTCATTAGAATCAAAGTGCTTATCAGAAATAGTTGATAACATGACATTAAGAAGAAACTCTGGGGCTGAGTCCTGGTGGCATAAGTGGTTGAGTACCGAACTGCGGCCAGCTGGCTTGACGGTTCAAATCCAGCAGCACCTCTCAGGAGCAGTGCTGAGTGACTCCCACTACCACCAGAGAGCAGGGATGCCCCCCCTCAAAAAAAGAAGAAGCTCTCTCTACCTATAGGCTGATCTAAATCTTGAAGACCTGTGGTCTATTTTCAATTAAAAGGTGATGAAATCAAGTAGAAAGAAAATATTTTGAAGATGATGATGGCAACAAATACAAATGAATGTATGGATTGTGATAAGACTGTAAGAGGCTCCAATAAAAGTATGTTTAATTCATCCTTCATGTATAAGCAACATCATAATTGATTAGTAAGTCATTTTTCTATTCCCCCTCCCCCTCCCAGGTCACATAAAACAAAATGAAGACTCTGCCACTGTTAGTGTTCATCTGTGCATTGAGCGCTTGTTTCTTAGTAAGTATTCACCCAAATGCCTTTTATTCTTCTATATCAACAGTAGACCTCTAACATATAAAACGAATTGAGACTTCAATGTTTCATATATAATTCCCATTACCAAAAAGCTTGGCATCTTCTTTTACTTTTGGTTACACATAGAAATAATAAATAAAACGGATACAATAATTCATTTCAACCATATTTATAGAACACTTACTTTATAATTAAGTGTGATGATATCTGACAGATACTCGAAAGAAAGATCATGCAGATTTTGTAGATCTTGGCATGGAATCTAGATTCACTTCAAAGTACTAAAGGAGGTCCCGGGATGAGGTAAAGAGACTAAATATGAGGTTATCACAGTGTCTAGATGAAAGAAGACCCTAGGGTTTCAAAATGGGCACTTAACACAACAAATGAGAGTGGGTTTAGGATATTTTGGTGACTGAGTGTACTCTACATACTGTTGGGTTGAGAGTGAAAAGAAACACAAAAGAGTTCTGTTTCAGATATGTTAGATTTGATATGGCTATCAGACTTCTACTTGGAAATATAGGTGGCAATGAAAATGCTTTGTCTGAAATTCAAAAAGAAGCCAAGAGTGCTATCTATATTTAGAACACCTCTCAAGTCCTGGGACTTTACCAACTCACCTGCGGGGAGAAAGGAGAAAGTTTGGATCTAGATAGAAAAAATGGAAACACCAAAATGCAAGAGCAGAACTGAGAATTGGCAACTAAGAAAGTGTGTTTTTCAAGACAAAGAAGCTACAAAGTGAACCCTATGTTTAATGGAATTAGCATCTACTGGGAGAGGAACATTAAAATTATTAGGGATCCAATTCTAATTTATCATAATAAATTCCCAACCTAAGAATTAGACAGCTATCTGAAAATTTGATAGTTGAAACTCACCAGTGGATCCATAGGAGAAAGACGTGGCTTTCTGCTGCCATAAAGATTTAGAGCCTTGCCTGACAACTGCCATTAGGAGTCACTCTGAGTCAGAACTAATTTGATAGCAGTAGGATGTATTTTAAGGTTCTATGCCTATATGCTTATTCACTGATGTTGACAGATTTGGAAAAATTGTAATGTAGACTTATTGAATGACGTGGGGTATGCCTACAATATTACTACTGATAGAAAGGAGAGCATCTATCCTTAAATGTTTCAAATTCCCCACTTACCACAACTTGTCTCTCCAAAGTCATACTTTTGCTTTATTTCTGGAACATATTGCTGGTCTCTGTGGGTACAGCAGAATGAACAGAAGTTTGGGGAGGGGGTCAGAAGATGTGTGTCTGAGATCATCTCTGACACTGACCTTCTAAATGAATATTGAACGAGTTGTCATCTATTTACAGGGCTGCACTTTACTTATGTATAAAAGAGTAGTAACAATCATATACACTTCATGAATTTTGGAAAAATTAGAACACATGTATTTATAAATTATATAATGTATGAATTATAACTATATATAAATTTATTTAAATACTTATTTGAATGCTAATAAGTAAGGATTTAAGGTTCCATGACAGTGTAGCTAGACAACCAGCTGCCAACCAAAAGATTGGTAGCTTGAATCCAACAACTGCTCAAGAGAGAGAGATGAGACAATCTGCTTTCATTTGGATGCACAGGCTTGGAGACCCCATGAAGCAGTTGTACTCTGTCTTGAAGCAAGTATAAGTAAGAATCAACTCAGCAACACATTCTTGCAGAGTTTTGATAAGGATTTAAGTTCCAATATGAATACTTGTATTTACAGTTTAATAAGACAACCCTGGCAAAAAGCTCTTCTCAATTGAAAAGATGTTTCATAAAATAAAAACTATTGTGCTGTAATGGAGTGCCCGAAGATGGATTGATGATATTAAATTTTATTTTTTAAAAAACATTTATGAAGCTGAGCCCTGGTGGTGCAGTGGTTGTGTGCGGAACTGCAGCCCACAGGGTTGGCAGTTCAAATCCAGCAGCAGCTCTCCAGGAACAAGGCTGGGCTTCCTACTCCCACTAGGGCAGTGATGTGGGGGAAAAAAACAACCTTTATGGAGCACCCCATGAATATGCCTCTTCTGCATGCAAGTCGTAAAAAAAAAGACTCTTCAAACTGGCCACATTTCAAAAAGTTCTTAGAGAATACAAGAATGTCATAAGAATTTGAGTATGAAAAGAAAACAGCAGTATGCCTTGACATGATCCTTAGAAAACACCTGGATATCCCAAAGAGAGAGGCCCACCGCTGGCCAGAAGAACAAGTTCCAGAGCTCCAGCAACAATCTGTGGTGCTCATAGAGTGAGTTCAGAGACGATGTCATCTGCCTTTGTCTCCCAGATACCTTCTCTAAAGATCGAGGGGATGCATTCTGAAGTCAGATAAGAGGTTCCCCTAAACATAATCAGTTTAAACATGTTGCACCTTTTACCTTTGAGAAAGACTACACGTTTTAAATGATCATAAAATGTAACCTAACACAAATACGGTTTGCATACAACAGATCTATATATTGATTGTGATATGGGCTGTATGAGTAACATGATTTTTATTGTGATATGAGCTGAATGAATATTATGATTTTTATTTTTATTTTTTTAATTTATGTAACCCGACATAAAGACATTTATGGGGCTTTTTAAATTTTAAGTAAATGTAATTTTCATATTGCCTTTTTCCTTTCCTTTCTGAAAATATCTGATTGACGCTTTCTCTATTTCTTTCAGTACCTATTTTTTCCACCACCTCCAACTCCCAAAACTTTGTCTTGGTGTTATAAGGACCCTCTGTTTCCCCTCCTCATGTGCCATGTGATTCTTATGCTTCTTCCTGTTAACTCCCTGCCACTCTGCCTCTCCCAATCTGACCCCTTACCTCCTCAACTTCTCTTCCCCCATTCGAAGTTTAGTATACACAAGGAAACATGTTCTCCTAAAATATTTTAAACTCTCTGGAATTCAATTTCATCATCTGTATAATGATGATAGTTTGAAACCAACTTCCTGCTGCTAGTAAGGATTAAGCAAATTCATATTTGTAAACTACTTAGAATAGGATTTGACATAAAGTAACCAGACAAAGTAAATAATCTTAAACCCATATTAAAAACTAACTAAAGTTGTTAGTTGGCAGGCAAGGATTCATATTGCTAATATGTTCTTCTTGACCCACCTATGTTTAATCTTCACACCTCTCTTTATCCTTCATTTAAACTTAAAACCTTAGAAGTATGTTCCTCTCCCCCTCTTCTGAAATTTTGCCAAACCCAATTCCAATCAACAAGTCTTATTAAAGCCATCTTTAAGTTGTCAGTCTTAGTAATTAGTAAATCTTCTTTCAGTAAGGGAGTCAAACTGAGCATTTGATACATGTTCTGTACTAAGTAACCTTTAAATTAACAAAAGTTGTGATTCATTTAGTGTCTTATCAAAATGTCATAGGTATCATTTTGGCCACCTTAAATTAAAATAATTGAAATTTTGTGACATCCTATTAAGAAATTTGATTCATAAAGAGTTCCTGGATGAGAATTTATTATCTCTGACTTAAGTTTTATAGATAGGTACAGCAAGCAGGTAGTCCCTTTCACCCATGAAAGGAAGAAGAGAGAAACACAAGCACAAAAAGACACATTTAGCCAATCGTCTAGGCTCTAATTCACAGGAATATCTACATCCCAGCTAGCTAGGAAGTAAATATTTAGCAAAAAAAAAATCTCTAGTGATAAGTATTTCTTAAAACTTAGTGAAACTAGAGAAATGATCACTCAATTCACTGAGATCTGAATTCTATCTCTACCACTCCAATAAAGCTGATCTTTGCAAGGTAAAGCAATCCTCTCACAGTCGGTGAACTTTTTCAATCCTTACAACAACTTCTTTTTCCTTTTCTCTTACAGCTAGGTGAAGGTTATAAAGGCTATAAACCTTCCCAGAAGAGCCATAACTCAAGATTGCAACATCCTCATCCTTATCATAAGCCCCAATGTTTCCAAAAAAAGCCACCTCATTGGCATTATGATTATAATCAAAAACATCCAGGACATCATCACTATCGACCTAGACCCATCAGGCCCCATGTGCCACCTAATTGTCCAGTTAAAAATAACACTGTGGTCGACAATAACACTACACAGGTATCAAACCATACCACTCAAGCCCCATCTGTGAATTCCAGTCCTACTTCCCCCACAACTGTGTCTCCTGTTGCTCAAGATGCTACCACCAAATCTCCTGAAACTACATCCCAAACAAGTCCAACACCTCAATCTTCCACAAGCTCTTCAACTGCAACTGTCACAACTCAACCAACACCACAAGCTTCCACAGCCAATGTAATTACAACTTCCTCAACCACAGCTTCACCACAGTCTTCCACAGCTCTACCTACTACCGCATCTAATCAAATTACAACTGCAACTACAGCTACAACAGCCAAAAGTTCCCTGTCCCCTGCTGATCGTGTAGAAAAAGCCCTTAAAGAGTTCATTAACTGGATAGCTGCAATTGTGGGGTAAATAAAATAAAAATAAGGTGGCATTCTGTCACTTGTTAGATGGGATTTATGGATGTAGAACTGTCACTTTTACTCATTTCACCAATTCAAAAATAATCAGCTTTACTCAAAATTTAATGCTTATCACTAATCTTTTAATGTTTCACAATTTACTCCATGTAACATATTAACAAGGCGAGCCACCTATATATCACAAATTAAGTACATGTCCAATATTCAAGATTGAATGGAAGCACTGTAGAAATGACCAACTAAGAAGAGAGGGCTGTTGGAGTAAAAAAAAATAACATTTTGTGTTAACAACCATTTACTCTTTTTAACTTATTGACATCTATATGGTCCCTATATTGTAGCTGCAATCAAAAGTTCACTAAGTAATCTGATCTTACAAATGTAGGGAGAAAAGTAAATCTCTCCAAATGAAGAGAGGCAGGCCAGCAGTGTTGGAGTGATTGAGGGGAAACCTCTACACGATAACTTTATGACATTAAGCAAATTTAAATATGAAAAAGTCTATCCACATTTGAAGTGACACTTTGAAATGCATGACAATGTATTAAGTCCAACAACCACACAACAAATGGGGCTCTGGCACCATGCTTCCTAGAACATAAATTGTTTAGATTTCAAGGCTGATATTTATTATATCTAAACTAATTTAGACATGTTGTGCTTGATGCTACCATAAAGCTTTGTTGTTTGTTCAGTTGCACTCAGAATGAGCTGCTATTAATTAAAGTCATTCGATTTCCTATTAATTTGCTATAAAATTAGTGAAATATTTTCTAAAATTTTGCCTATATACATAACTGGATTTGGAGGCCAATTATATCTAACTACCGTCCTAATGTCAAGTTTTTAAAAATTGTTTCTGAAAATAATTGTGATGTAACTTGCAAAGAATACAAACTATGTGATATATAGAGATGAAGTTAATTTGACATGTGGAGATTGTTTCATTTTCTGTGAATGCTACTGAGAACTCCTGTGATTGTATTTAGAACTTGCCAATTAGTCAATAAAGTGGCAAACTATTTTCATTGTACATGTGTGGAAATTCTTGCTACTCTTAGATTTTAAGACTAACAATAAAAGGGACCTCCATGAAATTTACATTCTTACCAGCTCTGCGTCCATTATCAAGTATTATGACTAAGACGCTAATATCTCTAGATATGAGCTTTTTGCATGCTTCAAACAAAGGGGTTAATTTACTTGGATTTACTTTATCCTATTATGTGTTTACTATCCAAATTCTGTTATTACACTGATTACCAAACTGGCAGCAAAAAAATGCCTATCTTGTTCATTGACTTCTAGTCCTTCAAAAAAAATCCAATCCTTCCAGTTTCATCTTCAGTAATGTAAGATCTTATATTTAAACTTTTTAGACTCTTGGTAAGATGGCCAGTAAGTAAGAAGCAAGGTAAGATTTCCTTAACAACAACCAGAAAGAAAGAAAGAAAAGAATAGAAGGAAGTTTTAGGCTCTCTGGAAACCTTGAGAATAGCTTCAAAACTTGGTGGACAAAAGTCTCTAAAAACTAGTCATGAGAACGGCGTAGCAAGGGGAGTAAAGCTCACCACAATACATATGGTGTTTTTAGCAATTTTCCTGGGAGCTATTGGAAGCTTTTGTGAACTTCCACACCAAGAGCTGCCATGATCACTGTCACTATCACATCACAGCACTGTCCAGCCCAGACCACTGCTGCACAACCCACACTCATATACCCATGCAACATAGATACCTATTGCTGCCCTTGATGAAGCGCCCCCGCCTCTACTCCTGTGACATTCTACCAACCACAGTGCCTACCTGCATCCACCACAGTGACCAATTGCCAGTAACAGACCATTCCGGCCACCTGACACAGAGGTTCCCACTGCCTACTTCTGCAGATAAGCCTTCTTCACACCCATATTTGCCACAGTTAATCCCCCTGCCGCTGGATCACCCCCTATCACCTACATGGCCCTCTCTCAGGCCCCTACCATGGCCCTACCCACACCTCCACTGTGGCTCTGGCACTACCCCCTACACCACCCCCCCACACCCACTCTCACTGCCACCACCACTGCAGTGATCACTCCCTTCACTACCTCTGACTAGGTCATTCCTGCCCCAACCACAGTGGCTGCTCCTCCTCCGTTTCTATATAGTCTATCTTTAAAGCTGAAGGTACTCTGGGTGCAAGCAAAAGATCTCAAAGCATAACAGTTCTCACTTCTCCCGCCACCTCTACACCCTGCCTCTGTAACTTTAGCCATGGAAGCTAAAAGACATGAGCCTCATCTGTGCATTGCAGCTGCTCCAGCCACTCTTCACAGTTCCTAGTTGTAGGCCTTACCAGGAACAAAAGACCTGTGGATGTAGTGGCTACGTGTTGGGCTGTGGTCTGCATGGTCTGCAGTCCAAAACCACCAGCAATCCATGGAAGAGGTATTGAGTTTTCTAGCCCTGTAAAAAGTTACAGTCTCAGAAACCCATTGAGACTTGATTTGATGTGATGTGATGTGATGTGATGTGATGTGATGTGATGTGATTTAGGGTCAAAGAGAAGTGTACCCATAGCACAGTACAACTGCCTGGATACCTCCTCCTTTCCTTCACAGAGGTCTAATACCAAGGCTAATGCAGCAAGAGCTACAGTTACAGGGCTAAGCTAAAGCAGCCACAGTACATGCTGAGCTTAAAGAAACCACTATGCACACACCAGCTCCACCAGCCCAAACCAGGTATGTTCAGATCCCCAACTTAGGACCCCTCACCCTCCACTTGTACAGCTGCGAGTGCAGGTGAGCAGGCCCTCACAAACCTACAACAGGAAGAATCCATGGCTGAGAGATAACCCTAACTAAATAGTACATTCTTCCTCTCTTTCTTTAATTCTGCATATATATATATATAAATCTTGTTTATATTTGTAAAAATATATACTTTATTTATTCATTTATCCTTTCTCATCCACATACATTTTAACATACTAATTAATTTTGATTACCCCTCATTAAATATATTTTTGATTACCTTTAAATAAATATTTAGGTCTTTGAGGGCTTCTTTTCCCCTTTGTCCCAGACATTTGTCTCATTTCTGTCACTTTTTGATACCTGGTTCCTATTATCAAATCTTATACCAATCAAGATTCAACTACCCCTATATGAACCAGCAACTCACTCAATACATATAGCTCCACAATGATGCCACAGAGACAGCAGCCAATCACCATGCACACAAAAAGAAAGACAGAGGGAGGGCAGGAGGGAGGGAGGAAGAAAGGCACAAACATCTGAAAAATACAAAATTCCAAAGAAATACTATCATTAAAAGATCCTAGAATTACCAAAGTGGAATTCGAAAAAAATGAATTCAAGAAATGGCCAAAATGTTTGAGAGAACAATGAAAAGAACTAAAAAGATAAAAACCCTACATCAAATAGAACTCCAGAGGATAAAAAATAAGAAAGCAGAATCAGCGCCATGACAAAGACCAAAGTAATAGAATGAAAGAAAAAGAAAACTGAATTAGTGAGCTCAAAGACAATTCTTTCTACTATAACCAGCAAGAGAAACAACAAAAAATAATTAATACAAAGCAAAGGCAGCTGTAAGTCTGAGAATGATGGGAGACATAACCAAGGGAAAGAATCTATGTTTCAATGGAACCCCAGAGCAATAAACAAACAAACAAAACCTACAGAGAAAATAGATCAACAACTGCATAGAAGAAAACAACTGCAACACCATACAGAAGGAGAAAATACTATTTGAGAAACTGAAAGACCTCCACACAGGATAGATGCAGAATGAAAACATCTTGATATATCATAGTCAAACTCTCAGATAACAAATTAAATGACAGAAGCTAGGGGGGAAAATAGCAACTGCCTATAATGGAAAACAAGGAAAATTATCCTTAAAACAGATGAAAATTGAGCTCCCACACAATGCAGCAATTCCACTACTGGCCATACGCCCTGGAGAAATAAGAAGCAGATCACAATCAGACCACTGCTCCTCAATGTCAGTTGCTACACAGTTCATAACAGAAAAAAATGAATACAGACTAAATTTTCATCAGTAGACAAATGGATTTAAAAAAATTTAGTACGTACACGTCCCTTTGGAATACTATGCATCCCTAATAAATAGTGATGAAACTATGAAACACCTTATTTTTTGGACAAAACAGAAGGATATTAAGGGAAATTAGCCAAGCATTAAAGGTCAAGTACATTAGTCCACAGAGGTAAATTCAAATGGCAGAATGGGCATAGGAAAACACACGCAACATAATCCCTGGGCTGAGAATCCGATAATCTAGCAAAAGCCAGACCAAATCCAATAATTCATCTATCATCAACACCAAATGCAGATAGCACCTGCAATAAAAGGGATCTTTTTTTCTCCCTCTCATATGCCCTTCAGTCTCACAGAAAGGTGGAGGGAAAATAACAATGGCAATTGGGGCGGGGGGGGGGGGTTGGTGACAGAGTCCTCACCAATCCAAGAGGCGGGTCTTGTTTATATCTCCACAGGAAAGGGAGTGCAAGAGTAGACCCCGTCCCAGGTGATGTTACTGCTCAAAGCAGCTCATTCCCAAAGATGAGTGTAGAGCAGGTCACAGCTTGAAACCTGATGCCCTCTCCCTAGATGACAGTGGTGCAGAGGACAGCCATGAGAGAGGGGCCAGCCTGACTGGCCCATCTGGGGACAACCAAGACAGGATAAGAATTCCAATCATAGACTTCTGACTGGGGGGACAGCACTTGGTAGCTCCCCATCTGAATTGGTTGGGGATGTGCAAAAGGGGGACACACAAAGAGTAATTGCATAAATTGGGGCAGGGGGCACTAGAACACTCCATCCCTGACCACAGGAAGAGCAATGTGGTCTTAAAGGATGCTCACCTTTTCGACACGATGGATGAAGACTAAAAGGATGTGAGTATTTTTAGACAGGTGGATAAACTGGAAAGAAATGAGGTCAGGATGGATGTTTTTAACATGTCCTTCATCTGTTGTATGTCATGATCCCTGTTAGACTTGTGTCTATTTCTATGTTTTTGTTTGATTTTGAGTTAGTGTGTATGTGAGTTGGTTGGTTGGTTTGTCTGTTATCTTTTTGCTTGGTATTTATCTATACAAAATATATGTATTAGACAACCTTATAGCAGACAATAAGTGGACTAATGGTTCCAGGGGTAATGAGAGGGGAGGGAGTTAGGAGAAGGGAGAAAGGAGACATCAATGACAGGTTCAGGGAATCGTGTGTGTTCTAAAATTGGCAGTGAGGAGGGTTCAGCTTCTCTGGTTGTGTTTGCTCAACTGATTTGTATCTGGGAGGACTTAATGAGAGAGTAACATAGTGGGGTAAGAAGAAAATATATATGTGTGGGTATTTGTTTATGTATGTATGTATGTATATGCAGACACAACAAGGAAGCAGGTAAACTTTGGACTTCTACTTAAATTTTACCTCTATAAAGAACACTTTATGTTAACAATGTGGCATTATATGATATACATCTTCCTAACACAATGATCACTGAAGAGAAAATGGGTGTACAAGCAACTGTGGTGAAGAAAGCTGGTGGTGCCTGGCTATCAAATTATGTAGCGTCTTGAGTCCTAAAGTTTTATGTTAAACAACCAGCTATCTAACAGGGATGCAATGAAACCTCCATAAAAGAAGCACGCCAGCCTGTGTGATTATGAAGTGTCGAAGGGAAGCAGTATCCGACGTTCAAAAACACACAACCAAATTGATTTGAAGGGGCATGGATATAGTGGAGACCCAAAACTCACCTGCAAGATAATTTGTACATCCTTCCTGGAAGACCCACAGGGAATGAATGACAAATGCAAGGTAAGGTACTTCATTGACGAACTGCATAACTATCCTCTAGTTCATAAATATTTTCTCCCTCTGCTATAATGGTTTGTACTTGTTTTACCTCATTTAGATTTGTATATGTTCATTTGTATATTTAAGATGATACAATACAGGCAAGTCAGATAAACCTTAAGAAATAGTTCCAGGAGAAATAGTTCCCTGAGGGTACAGACAGAGAGAGGGAATCAAAAGAGAGAAATGGGAAGTTGATAGCATTGATGACTGTATAACCTCACTTGAGATTGGACAACAGAATTGATTGTAAAAGAATATTTTGGCATGGGTAAGATAAGTTAATAAAGTTATTTTATAAAGAAAAAAAGAATCAACTTAGATTTCACAGTAGAAACCATGATCCAAAAAGACAATGGAGTGGCATATATAAATTCCTGAGAGTGAAAAAAATCTTATTAATTAAGAATCCTAAATCCAGCAAAACCATTCCACAAATATAAGAGGAGAATAAAAGCATTTCCAGTCTAAGTAAACTTAAGAAATGAATCAAAACAAAACCAACATTACAAAATTACAAAAATTACAAATGAGGACACTTTGGTCAGAGAATCACCAACAAAAGGCAAACCTGAGAACAATATACAGGTCATGGTAGTTGCATAATTTCATGTCAACTTGAGGATATATAAAGTGTAGGGGTGAAGCTTGGTCTGTAAATCAGGTTGACGCATGATGACCTCACTTGGACATGCAACTGGAACATACTGTTCTCTGGAGGCCAAACTCTCTCTCTCTCTCTCTCTCTCTCTCTCTCTCTCTCTCTCTCTCTCTCTCTCTCCTCTCTCACCCTTACCTTTATGCTTGATGGCCACCAGCTGCCAGAGCCCTGCAATGCTTCTAGTGTCATTGGATCCACATGACTGCTGCACCCATCAGCCTGTGATATTCCTGCATTCTGCATAGTTGAGTGTGGCTTCATGAGTCTGAAAAGGGACTTGTAGACTAGTATCAGACTTAAAGACTTGAGTTTGGCAGGGTTGGAATATTTTCTTGATATAAAATTACTTCTTGATATAAAGCTATTTCTTATCCATAATAAGTGTCACTGGATTTGTTTTTCTAGTCAATACAACCTAAAACACCAGAAACCAAATTTAAATTCAATGAAAAACATACTCTAACAGAAATATAGGAAAATAAAGAAACTAACAAGATCACAAAACCAAAAAATACAGCAAAAATGAAAGGAGCAAGCCTGCACCAATCTTTAACAACACTGAATGTCAGTGGTTTGATGCATGTATTAATAATGTATTGATAATATTAATTAATATCAATTAATGAAATGTACACATCAAGAGACATAGCTGCAGATTTACAAAGAAATCAAGACCATAAATATGCTTCCTGAAAAAGACACACCTGAAACAGAAAGACAAAACAGACTAAAAAATCAAAGGAAATAGCCACAGCATCCATTCATCTCCTTGAAAGCCTTCCCTTTTGGAATCCCTCTACTTTACCAAATATGGTGCCCTTCTTTAGGGACTGGTCTTTCCTAACAACATGTCCGAAATATGTAATGTGCAGTCTTGCCATCCTTACTTCTTAGAAAAATACTTGCTGTACTTCTTCCAAGACAGTGCAGTTTATACTTTTAGCAGTCCATGGTACTTACATATTATTTTCCAGCACCATAATTCAAATGCACCAATTCTTCATAGGTCTTCTTTATTTAATGTCCAACTTTCATATGTACACGTCACAATTGAAAACTTGGGTTAGGCACTCTTTAGTCCTGAAAGTAACATCTTGATTTTCCATATGCTGTCAGGATGTTTTGTTTTACAGATTTACCCAATAACCTAGTCCTTAGTGTTTGATTCATTTCATGTCATATAGTGTCTTGGTATTCAAAAAAAAACCCAACACTATGCAATGATTAAAAGAACAATAATTCAAAGAAAATAAGCGGCCATCCAGCTCACAAAGAACAAAGCCCACATGGAAGAAGCATACCAGCTTATGGGATCAAGAGATACCAAAGGGATCAATTATCAGGTTTCAAGAACTAATAATCATAACATTATGTGCTCACTTTCCTGATATGATCGCTGACCACAAATATGTGCATAAGCAAACATGGTGAAGAAAGTTGATGGTGCCCAGCTATCAAAAGATATGCGTCTGTGGTTTTAAAGACTTGAAGATGAATAAGTGGCCACCTAGCTAAGAAGCAAGCCCACATTGAAGAAACATAACAGCCTATATGACCACGAGGTGTCAAAGGGATCCAGTATAAAGCATCAAAGACCTAAAAAAATATATGATTATAAATGCGGGGTAGTTCAGATTGGGAACCCAAAATCCATCAAAAAGCGAAGAGACATCGTCTTACAGAGGGGTTGAAGCGAGGAGATGAGCCAGTCTAGGTGCAGTGTAGTAGAAATGAAATGTTCTCAAATGCTTCCTCCCACCGACTATCATTATTCCAATTCTGCCAGGCAGATTTGGCTAGACCAGGGGATGCACATTGGAGTCGAAAACATGGAAATTTAGGATAGATAATCTATTGAGACTAGTGGGGAGTGGTAACACTGGGATGGTGGAGTAGAAACGGGGAACAAATTTCTCAGATCTACATGTGACCTCCTTCTGGGGTGCAGACAATTGGAATGGGGGTGAGTGAAGTGACACATTAGACAGTGTAAGATATGAAGAGGTAATAACCATTTGTAAATTACTAGAAGTTCATGTGGGAGCAGAAGGGGCAAGGGGAAATATGGGGAGTTGGAATTAAAAAATTAGAAGTAGAGGAAAGAGGGGAAGAGGAGCTTATGCTGGAGGGGTTCAAGTAGATAATGTAGATGAATGTGGCAACATGTGTATAAATATGCTTAATACAAAGGATGTATTAAATGTTGTAAGAGCCCCCAATAAAATCTCTATTTTAAAAAAAATAGCTCTCCCAGAGATATCCTTGTTTTTCAATACTCTAAAAAGGCTTTGTGCATCAGATTTTTCCCATGATGAATCTGTAAGTGATTGATTTACTTCACTTAATATAACACTTTTGATGTTCAAAAAAGATCTTTTATAATGATAAAAGGCACATTAGAACAAGAACACATAAATACATTGACCATACATGCTCCTAGTGACAGATTTTTTCAAAATCATTTTACTGGGGCCTCATCCAACTCCTATCACAATCCATACATCCATCCATTGTATGCAAAGCACATGTGTACACTTGTTGCCATCATTCTCAAAACATTTGCTTTCCACTTAACTCCCTGGTATCAGCTCCTCAAATCACCCCTTCATCCCACTCTCTTCTCCTCCATGAACCCTCGAAAATTTATAAATTATTATTATTATGCCATATCCTACACTGTCCAATGTCTCCCTTCACACACTTCTCTGTTGTGCATGCCCCAGGGAGGAGGCAATATGTAGATTATCTTCATCAGTTTCCCCTTTCTACTCCACCTTATCCCCGTCCTCCCAGTATCGCCACTCTCACCACTGGTCCTGAAGAGACCTTTTTTCCCAAGTGTGTTTTTTTTTTATTTCATCTTTGTTAATTTTAAAATAATGTATTGGCTTTTGATTCTAGGCTTTATCAAAGTTCTACTATTCATTCCAATGTTTAGGAGGAAACAAATCATGAAGATGGAGAGGAGAGGTGTTAGATCTCTCGTGGGAGAGATATGCCTGGGTCCTTGACTTCGCCCAAGAAAGAATTCATTCCAAAGCATACATTGTAATTCAAGTGAGCTTTATGAATGTAAGAGAAAGTTTCATGGTTACGCAGACACCCTCAAGGCCCATCCCCCCTGTACAGCCTGCCTGGTAGCTGCTAGAAAAAGTCAAACAGTGGGCTTGGGGATCCTGCCTTTTCAATTCCTTCACAGGGAGACATGGTTGACGACCCTGGTTGGTTCATAAATGTCAAATAAGCTAACAATTTTTCAGTATTAGAAATAATTTCTTAGTTTCTCTTAAGTCATAGAAAATGGGGAATGTATATTTTAATGCAGAATATGTTTTATGTATGATGCCCTAGACGTATTAAGCAGCATCTTTAGTGTTACTATAAAAGACTATTAAAGGAAAGTGAGATTTTGGTTTGGAAGCCCCCTAAAAATTATCTTCTTTAGTGCACTCATCAATATAGTCTTAAGTTTCTTCACTCCAGAAGAGAAGCAAAGAAGTAATCCTAAAGTAAACTATACCATTGATCCTTGAGAATTTTTTTTTAGACCTTTCTAATTAAACATTTTTTTAGACCTTTCTAATTAAACATTTTATTGGGGGTTCTTACAGCTCTTTTAACAATCCATAACTCAATTGTATCAAGCACATTTGTACATATATTGCCATCATTATTTTCTAGACATTTATTTAAGAAAATCATTTTCTATCCAGAAATTTCACTAAGTCTCTTATGCAGAAACATAAAAGCTGAGGCATAAAAAAAGGTTCATACAAAAAATGGAGTTAAAAGATAATAGAACTTTTCCACAAACTTTTTGAAGTCCCCCTCATACAACTAAATTGCTTATACAAACTCAAAAGCCTAGAATTAAATGACACCCATTGTTTTCTCCTCTGGATTGTTTATCCAGCCAATATTATTTAGATAGACGTGCAGAGACACGCACAAAAACAAGGCAGAGGTAAACAAAACAAATACAACAACTACAATAACAACAACAAAAACCAAAGACGAAAGAAAAAGAAAAGAAAAAAGCTTCTAAGTAGTTCCAAGTCCATCTGATGACTTTTAGGTATGTTTCCAGTTGAGTCTGGTGGGGTGCCATGTCTTGGTCCCAAAGTCTATTTTTGATATTACCCAGGGACTTCAATGCTTTGCTCCCTTTGCAGCTCTGTTGCGGACCCCTCACTATTTGCCCCAGTGTGGTGGAATCAGATCAGGCAAAATTCCTCCACTGTGGCCCCAGTCTTGTCCCTCGCAGTGCTATGGATCAGTGAGGGAAACCTTGTTTTGCTATGGTTCCCTCTATATGTAGGGTGCTCTGAGCAAGAATATTGCCATCAGGGTTCGGTAGACCAGAATGTGGTCTACTCTCTCTCGTTCTCTCTTCATTTGCTCCTGTGTTCTCTGATCAGAGATACCCCTGCCCCTGAGCTGCAACCAGTGCTGCCCTCTCTAGTGGTTTCTTCTGGGAGGAGGCAGTGGGCGGGGTTTCCACATAGTTGAGATTGGGGCCAGCTCCACAGATCTATTGATTCCCTGCTTCGTGCCACTATGTTGAATTCATGTCTTTGCACACCGGGTTGAAGTGGGGTGCCTCCCTCCCTTTCCTGTGTATAGATAGACAACACCCTACCCTTGGGTGGGTTAGTGCTCTGCTCCCCGGCTACCCATGCCTTTTTTTCCCTCCTGTTTAGTTGGTTGCCATATGTGTCCCTGAATTGGGTCAGGCCTCTGCCATAGTGCCTGGACCTCACTCCAGAAATGTGTGTTTTCCCCTATCTTCCTTTTGCACTTTTAAGCTTACCTCAGCAGATGCATGTTGTGCTTGTCCTTTTGTGCTTGGCTTACTTACAATTGCCTCTAGTTATTCCCAAATGGCCATGTGTTTCACAGGTTCATCACTGCTTTTGAGTGATGTGTAGTATTCTGTTGTATGTATGTACCACAGTTCTTTGATCCATTCATCCATTGATGGAAATTTGGGTTGTTTTCAATCCCTTTGCAATTGTGAACTGTGTCAAAATGAATATAGAAACACAGATGTCTGGCCATGGTTTGTTTCTTGTCTCTTCTGGGTATGTGCCCAGAAGGGGAATTGCTGGGTCATTGGTAGCTCAGTTTCCACCGGCTTTCGATATCACCAAATCTATTTCTATAATAGCTGTACATACCTACAGGTCCACCCACAGAGGATGACAGTTTCTATTTCTCCACAGTCCCTTCAACACTTGTTACTTTCTGATTTTTGAATAGGGCTATCTTTTGAGGGTATTCGGTGGTATCTCATAGCTGTTTTTATTTGCATTTCTCTTATGGCTAAGGATCTGGAACATTTTTTCATATTGTATTGGCCATTTGTATTTCTGCCTTTGTGAAACTTCTTTTCAGGTCCTTTTCCACCTCCTCAGTGGGCAATTGTTTTGTTTTGGTTTTTTCTTGTAAGTTAGCAGAGGTTTATTATATATTTTAGTAATAAGGCCTTTGTCTGATGTGTCATGGCTAGAGATGTTTTCCCAGTCCATGGGCTCTCTAGTTATTCTCTCAGTGAATTCTTTTATATATACACAAGTGTTTTATCTTCAGTATATCCCACTTGCCAATTTGTCCCTCATCTGAATTTATGTCATTCCCTATTTCTGATAGCCTATGTTTTCCTTTGCCAAAATTCTCAGGTTTGTCCTAATTCCCTCGTTGATGACTTTATAGTTTGGGGTTTTACCTCAAGTTCTGTGATCCACCTTGAGTTTATTCTTGTGCATGGAGTGAAGTAAGAGTCTTGCTTCATTATTCTGCAGGTAGATATCCATTTTCCCAGTACCACTTGTTGAAGAGGTCATCGCCTCTCATTTGATATTGTGGGGGCCTTTATCAAAGATCACTTGTCTGTATGCTGATGACTTTATTTCTGGAATTTCAGTTATTTTCCATTGGTCTGAGTATCTGTCATTATACTAATACCACAGTGTTTGGCCACTGTGGCTGTATAATATGAGCTAAATCAGGTAAAGAAAGCCATCCCACTCTGTTCTTCCTAAGGAGTTCTCTGCTAATTCTGAGCTTCTTCCCTCTCCATATGAAATTGGCAATGAGTTTTTTTCAATTCTTTGAAGAAAGATGATGGAATTTGTATTGGAATAGCATTAAGCTTATATAGTGCTTTGGGAAAAACTGACATTTTTTCTTTATTGAGTCTTCTGATCCGCAAGCATGGTATATTCTTTTATTTGTGGCTATCACTCTTGGTTTCTTGTAACAGTGCTTTGTAATTTTTCTCATACAACTCTTTCAGTTTTTCTGTCAGGTGTTCCCTAGATATGTCAATTTGTACCTGGTTATTGTGAAGAGTACTGCCTTTTTTGATCCCCTCTTCCATGGTCTTGTCTGATGGGTGTAACAGTCCAATAGGCTTATGCTTGTTGATCTTGTATGCTGCCACTCCGCTATATTTCTCTATTGCAATGGTTCTCAACTTGTGGGCTACAACCCCTGACCTCTTTGGGGGTTGGATGATCCTTTCACAGGGTTCACCTGATTCATAACAGTAGCAAAATTGCAGTTATGAAGTAGCAGCAAGAATAATTTTATGAGGGGGGGTGGTTACAAAAACATGAAGAACTCTATTAAAGGGTCGCGGCATTAGAAAGGTTGAGATCCACTATTCTATTGCTTCTAGTACTCTCTTTGTGGAGCTCTTGAGATTTTCAATATACGTGATTTTACATAAAAAGTCACGTAAATAATGATAGTTTCACCTCTTCCTTCCCTAAGTGAATAACTTTGATCAGTCTTTTCTTTTTTTGCCATATGCTGTTAGCTAAGACCTCCAGTATGATGCTAAATATCCAGTGTGATGTTAAATAAGAGGGCAACAAAGGAGCATCCTTGGTTGGTCCTATTTTTCAATGGAATTGTTATTGTCTTTTCTACAATGATTACCACATTGGCTGCTGGCTTTTCACATATGTTTCTGGTATTATATTGAGGAGTTTACTTTCCACTCCTATCTTTTTGAGTGTCTTAAATAAGAAGTGGTGTTGGATCTTGTCTAATGGTTTTCTGCATCTATTGATATTATCATGTGGTTCTTACAATTTTTCATGTCAATGTGGTGTATGATATTAATGGTCTTTCATATGTTGAATCATCCCTGCATCCCTAGTATGAATCCCACTTGGTCATGGTGAATTTTTTATATGTTTCTGTATTCCATTGGCCAGTATTTTGTTAAAGATTTTTACATCAATATTCATAAATGATATTAGTCTGTAGTTCTCAATTCTTGTGGGGTTGTTGCCTGATATAGGTATCAGAATTATATTAGCTTCAAAAAAAAAGAGTTGGGGAGCTGCTATCTTTTTCTGTTATGGAAGAGTTTGTGTAGGATTGTGTCAATTCTCCCTGAATGCTTGGTAGAATTCTGTGAAGCCATTGGGCCCAGGGAATTTTTTTCTGGGTAATCCCTTAATAACCTTGTCTGTTTCTTCTTTTGCTACGGGTCTGTTGAGATTCTAGACATCCACCTGGGATAGTTGAGGGAGGGATTGTTTTTCCAAGTATTTTTCCATGTGTTTCAAGTTGCCAAATTAATTAGAGTACAGGCCTTCATAGTACTGTGTAATTATCCTTTTTATTTCATTAGGTTCCATTGTGAAATCACCCCTTTCATCCTTCATCCTTGCTGTTGAACTTAGACTTGTCAGCAGTCTGTCGGTTCTGTTTATCCTTTTGAAGAACCATCTTTTACCTGCATTAGGTTTTTCTATAGTTTTCTTGTTTTCCCTTCAAGCCAGTTTCTATTCTGATAAAAAACAAAATGCTGCCCCTTCCAAGAAGGAAATGGTATTATCCCATCATCCTGCCACAAAGTTACTGTTTGATACCCCTGAAAGAAAGGGTCACATGTATTGGACTGTTTTGGTCTCTGCTGCTGGCAGATTGGGCACTAATCTGTGACAGTAGCCAGGTGAGCATTAATGAGTGGCATCTATGCCATCCTGCTAGTGAAATTGCTGCCAACACTTCCTGCTGTCTAGTTTTACTCATTCCCATGGGCCAGGAAACCCACAGCTTTGTCTCACAGTCTTGCATCTGTTTCTTTGTATTAGTCCAGGTAATCTAGAGAAACAAACTCATAGACACGCATATGGCTATAAGGGTAAGGTTTATATACAAGAGGAATGGAACATTGAGAGAACATCCCAGTCCAGTTCAAAGTCATAAGTCTGATATTAGCCCATATGCCCGACATTAGTCTATAAAGTCTCCTTTCGACTCACGAAGTCACAGGCCAATAGGTGCAGAATCCTGGCACTAGCAGGGGTCTCCCCATGCCTCCTTGCTTCCAGGGCTCAGGGTCCATCAACAGCATCCAGTGGTGGTAGAAAAAACTCAATGCTGGCAGGGGTCTCCACGTGGCTTCTCCAGCTTCAGAGGTCTAGTTCCATCAGGGTAAGACCATGTGGCTTCTCCTCCAGCTTCTCCAGCTCCTCCGGGGCTGGCATCTTGTCTTGTCTGTAATTCATCATCTCTGAGACTAACTCCAAACAACTGGGGAGATGACTTCTCATCTTCACGAGGGAACTATCACGAGATTTCCCAGAAGTCTCAGGAGAAAGCCATGCCCACACAGAGGCCTCATTGGCAACTCAATGGCTATCTCCAGATTAGACTCCAGGCTAGACTCCACCCCTACATCTCAATCATGAAAGTAACATAAGCACATGACCGCCACATTCTTATATCTGATATTCTTATATCTTATATCTGTCTCCTAGGCTTAGTGAAGCTGAGTTAGACTTCTCACCTGGTCTCAGTGCTATAGCCATTGGTGTTTCTGTTGCATCTGTGACTCTAGACAGCTATCTCAAATGCACTCATCTGGTGGATCTTTATTGATAGTCAAGGGTTATTGTTCCTTCTTTGGAGAAAGTCCATTAATACCCAGGAGAATGGAAAAATTTGCCAGTCTCCAAGAGAATATCCTCTACAACCAGATGGAACTATCTGTCTTTCAAATTTCCTACCCTTCAGAAGGGGTGCTTCAGTGTTTCAACACCTTGTTGAAATATTTCAGTTAATATTCCATCAATTCTTGGAGCCTTCTTTTTGGCTAATGCTTTCAGTGCAGTTTAAACTCTTTCCTTAAATACTACTGGATCTTGTCTGTATGCTGTTTCTTGAAATTATTGAATGTTGCCTAATTTGTTTTGATACAGTGATTATAGGCATTATTTCTTTGATGTTTCCTGCATCAATATGTTGCCCATAGAATCTTTTAATATTACAACTAAGGGTTGTTGGTTTTTGTTTTTGGTTTTTTGGGGGGAGAGGGGTTAAGGTCTTTCTGTTTTGAATATGCTCAACCCTGGTTATTAGCCAACAAGTATTGTGAAGATGATCATAGTAGATTAGAATGAAACATCTCATTAAATGGTTAAAATATAACATTTGGCTTTATCCCCTTTTTGACACTTCCATTAGTACTAACAGTTTAAAAACAAAAAGTGAAGGGTAAATACATGTCGATTAAATCTCCATGAATTCCCTCTAAACATAGACCAGGCATGTGAACGGTCTTGCAGAGAACACATCAGGAAAGTAGATTATGGCATATGAAAACCAAACCAAAGCAAACTCATTGCCATCAAGTCAATGCTGACCATAACAACAACCTGTGCGTTTCTGAGATTTGAACTGTCCACAGAGTAGAATATTCAGTCTTTCTCCCACAGAGCTGCAGGTGGTTTCCAACTGGTGGCCATGTGGATTGCGGCCCAACACAAAAGCACTGCACCATCAGGGATCTCCATGTAACTTAGTTAAGTATTCTAGTACCTTATGGCTTCATCTCCCTTTTGACACATTTTAAGTTTGCTCTAATTTTTTAATATTTCCAGTTTTCTTTAAAATTTGGATTTATCTCTATTGTATTTTACTATTGTTGGTAGCCTTCTTGATTATTTATTATGTATTTTTCTACATTTTTCAGTGTATGGAACACAGGATGAGTGAATCTCTAGAGACTAGATTAAGGATCTCTGGAGAGTGTAGCAGGGGTGGTTCAGGGGAAATGGAGAGCTACTACAAGGGATACAAGAAGGCAGTAAATGCTCTAAACTTGATTGTGGAAGCAATTGGATAAGGTTTCTTTGGGGGAGAGGGTACTCTTCTAATTATTATTTTTTAATTTATTCTTACATAAATTAATACATGCATAATATGTAGAATTGAATAGATCTATTATATTACTCCATAGCTCAAGCACATCACACTGAATTATACCATTGCTGTCACAGTGAGTTTCTAAACATTCTTTTTCTCTCTGGACTCCTTGTACAACATCTCTTAATATGACTGAACTTTTGAAGTGTATGGTGTCATGAGTTTGTCCTAACAAAATGGTTTATATGCAACTTTGTAAAGATATTGTTAGCATGTTTTTCTGTTTGGTTTTTCTAACTCAACGATTGTGGGTATTGCATTAAAATATTTTACTTTGTCTTCTTCAGCTGCTCTTTGAAATTTGCTGTTCAGCTCTTTCACGTCATAATTTCTTCCATGTGTTTTAGTTTTTCTACAGGGAAGAGCCGGTTTCAGAGGTTTTCCTGATCTTTTCTTTCCTTCATATCTTTTTAGGGACTTTTTGCTTTCTTAATGTGGGATATTCTTGAACTCTGGTTCTGAGATATTCTCAAATTGGGTGGAATACACTCAAGGTCATTTCAACCCAAACTCACAGGTGAGTAATTGATGATCGGTTCTCCAGTTGTCCCCTGGCCTGGTTTTAATTACTCCTAGTGAGTTTCTTCATTGTCTCCTCCAAAAGAGGTAGTAAATTTGATGTCTGTGTATTCCATCTGGATGAGTCCATGCTTACAGTTGTCAGTTGTGTTGTTGAAATAGGTGTTTGCAATAAAGAAATTGTTGGTCTTGTAAAATTCATTCATGCAGTCTCTGGTTTTATTCCTGACAAAATGATTTATACCAAGACCATATTTTCCTATTTCTGTTCTTTTCAATTTGTTTACAATGTTGACATTCCAAGCACCAATAATTATCAATGCATCTTAATTGCATATTTGATCAATTTTACACTGAAGAAATTGGTATAATTCTTAGACTTCTTCACCACTAACTTTTGTGGTTGGTGCATCAAAAATAGTTATATTTACTGGATTTCTTTGAATGTGGATAAATATTATCCTAACACAGTCATTGCACAGCATTTCGAAATATATCTTAAAACATTCTTTTTGACAATTGCAGCTCCATTCTTCTTGATTGTGTCATTCCAAGCATATTATGTAAAATGATTCAAAATAGCTATGCCAGTCCATTTCAGCTCACTAATGTCTAGAGTGTCTACTTCTATGTGTTTCTCCTCATTTTTCACACCTTCCAATTTTTTTACTTTGTACTTTGCATATTCCAACTGATTAGAAGACATCCGTATCTGTATCTAATCTAAAGAAAGGTGACTCAATAAAATATTCAAATCATGAAACAATCTCTTTAAAATCACATATCACTATATTTCCCTGAAGATCAACAACAGTTGAAGCAGTAACTTGATAGGAAGCTTCAAGAAGTTCAGGCTCAATACAGGAAATAATGTGAGACAGCATTGCTGATGTCGTATGCATCTTAGCTCAAAGCAGAGAAGAGCAGAAAGATGTTTGCTTGTGTGTTATTGACTATGCTAAAGCATTTGAGTGTGTGAAATATAATACAATCTGGACAGCTTTAAGAAAAATGAGAATCCCAGAACACTACATTGTGATCACGCATTACCTGCACATAGATCAAGAGGCTCATGTGCAAATTGAACAGGATATACTGCATGGTGCAAAATCAAGAAAAACGTGCATTAGGCTTGCATCCTTTCATAATACTCATTCAATCTGTATGCTGAGAAAATCATCAGGGAAACTGATTTATGTGAAGAAGAATGTGGCATCAGGATGAGAGGAAGGTTTATTAACAACTTTTAATACGCAGATGACACAGCTTGATTGCTGGAAGTGCAGAGTACCTGTAGCATTTGCTGAACGACATAGTAGAATGATAGTATTTAGTATGGATTAAGATAATGTAAAGAAGACCAAAACCCTCACAACGTAACCTCACGATAAGTGGGGGGGAAAAGATGAAGTTGTCAAGGATGTAATCTTTTTTGAATGCACAATCAGTACTCAATGGAAGCAGAGGTCAAGAGATCAAAAGATGCATTACACTGGACAGATCAAGGGCAGCAAAGCCCCTTTGATCTGTTGAAAAGCATGGATGATACATTGGGAACCATGATACACCTGCCATAAGTCATGATATTTTTCAATTGCCTTATATGCATGTGAAAGTCGGACGTTAAATAAGGAAGATCAAAGAAAAATTGATGCATTTTAGTTATGGGGTGAATGAAGAATATTGAGAGAAGCATGGATTGCCAAGAGAACAAACAAATCTCTCTTGGGAGAAATACATCCAGAATGCTCCTTAGATGCAAAGATGTTGAAACTTCGCCTCACATAGTTTGGGCAGTTTACTCAGGAAGAGTAATTACTGGGAAAGAACGCCCTGCATGGTAAGGTTCATACACATGGACTTTCCCAGACAGAATACACAGAAAATCCAATTGACTACACCTGTGGAAGAGACATTGGAAAGCTGTTATTGGACAATAACAGCAGTGAAAGCCAAAGTCTACTATAGACAGGTCGTCAATTGCTTATATGTAAGTTCAGGATAAAGCTGAAGAAAATTAAAACATCATCATTGGGGGGAAAAAGGAGGGGGAAAGAGGAGTTTGTACCAAGGACTCAAGTAGAAAATATTTGGAAATAAAGATGGCAACATAAGTATAAATATGCTTGATACAAATGATGTAAGGAGTATTATAAGAGCTGTAAGAGTCCCCAACAAAGTCATTTGGGGGAAAAAGAGAAAATTAAAACATTGTATATACCACTGTTGTCATTACACAACAAGAGATCAAGAGCTCTTCACAATAGCCAAGCATACATTGAAATATCTAGGGATAAACCTAACAAATATCGGGAGGGAAGAAGCTCAGGTTTGACAAAGAAATCCTCAAGAAGAACAAGGTGGGAGGGCTTACATTACCTGACTTCAAAACTTATTATATAGCCGAATTTGTCAAAGCAGCATGGCACTAGCACAATAGATATTTGGATCAATGAATAAAAACAGAAAATCCAGAAATGAAAACAGCAGCATATAGACAAAGGCCCCAAGAATATCAAGTGGAAAGCAGATGCCCTGTTCAACAAATGGTGCTGGAAAAAAAATGGATATGAGTACACAGAAGAATGGGAAAAGATCATTATCTCTCCATGCACAAGAACAACTTCAAGGTGGATCACAGACCTCTAAGTAAAACCTCAAGCAATTAGGATCATCAGGGAGAGGTTTCTCACAAAGCTAAGAATTTTAGCACAAGGAATACATGGGTTATCAGAAATTTGAAAGGATCCATACCCAGAGAAAGATAAGATAGATGGGTGGGACATTCTACAGAAAAAAACACTTGTGCACATCAAAATATTTCATCAAGAGAGTAACAAAAGAGCCCACAGACTAGGAAAAGATACTTAGTAATGACATATCGGACAAGGGGCTTATAACAGATATACAGAATCTTGTACACTTACAACTTAGAACAAGCAAAAAAAATGGATAGCTCACTGAGAAGATGAGCAAAAGACCTGACCAGATGATTTACAAATAAGAAAATCTAAATGACCAATGAACATGAGAAAATGTTCCAGATCATTAGCCATCGTGGAAATGCAAGTCTAAACAACTAGCACCCACAAAGAAAGCTCAATTCAAAGTGTCAGAAAGCAATGAATCTTGCTAAGGGGAGATAGGTACTCTCATTCACTGCTGGTGGTCTTATAGATATGTGCAGTAACTGTGGAAAGCGATTTGGCAATACCTAAAACAGACGGAAATTGAGTTACCACATGACCCAGCAGTCCTGCTACTGGGCATATACCCAGAAGAAATAAGAAAATGTTCTTTGCTGGGCAGTTCACAACCACAAAAAAATTGAAAACAGTTTAAATTGCCATCAATAAATAAATAGATTTAAAATGCTGGTATGTTCACACAATCAATACTATGCATCCCTAAGAAAATAGTGGCAAAGCGATGAAACATCATATCTCATGGAAAGAGGTGGAGGAGATAATGCTGAGTGAAGTTAGCCAAGCACAAAAGGGCAAATACAACATGAGTTCACTGAGGTACAAACAGCACAGCAGGCATAATGAACAAGGTGTAGCACACAATCCCTAGGCTGGGGACCAGATAATATGCAAGAGTCAGACCAAACCCCCAAATTCATACATCTTCAACAACAGATGCAAATAGCACTGTGATGAAAGGCATTTTCTCCCCACCTAATATGCCTTTAAGGCTCCTAGAGAGAGTGGGGAAAGGAAAACAAAGACAATTGGTGATCAGGGCACAAACCTGTAGATGTGGGGTGTGTTATTTGTCTCCACAGGATAGGGAGAGCAGGAGGAGACCTCATTCTGACATGCCAATCCACAAGGGTAATATTCCTGATTGGAGCAGCTCATTCTCAGATATGACTGTTGGGGCCCGCCTCAGCCTGAGATGTGAAGCCCTCTCCCTTGATGACGATTGCAGAAGACAGCCCTGTAGAAACATTTCTGGTGAGCAGTCTGTCTGATCACATACACACACACACACACACACACACACACAAACACATACAGGCAGTCCTAGGATGGGAGTACAACAGACCAGTGAAGGAGTCAAGCCATGAAGTCCCTGAGGAACCCCGACTGTGGGATTTTGACTGGGAGACAAAACTTAGTACTCCACCACAACTGGGTGGGAGTTACTCATAAGGGGGTGGGGGGGGCGGCACATGGAAAATCTAACAAATAATGGAGTGAGGGCGGCAGGGGACCACTCCACCCCAGACTGCTGGAATAGCAATGTGGACCTTTGGGAAATATCTTATCAACATGAATGTGACTCTATGCCATGATTCCTGATAGTCGGATGGCCACCTGCATGCTTTTATGGTTTTTCCTTTGTTTTTATTGTTACTTTACTATTATTACTTTGTTTTATTTTTATTTTATTATTATTCTTGGTTTTGGTTTGGGGTGTTGATCTATACCAAAAAAGCAAGATGGGCAGTCTTATGGACACAGCAGCCTGCCCTACAGTTTCTTGGAAGGAATGGGAAAAGAGAAGAGGGAGAGAGCAGGTGAGAGGGGAGCCAATAATGATGGGGAAAGGGATATAGTAAGGGTTCTAAAATGGACAGCAAGGAGGGCATAACCTTTCTGAATATGTGTGGTCAATCAAATTGTATCTGAGAGGAATTGCTGAGAGGTAAACAACAGGTAAGCATAACATTGGGGTTAGGAGGAAAAACAACAAACAAAATCATATACGTGGGTGGGTGGGTTTTGCATATATGTATAAATATACCTATATGAATATGCATATGTTTGATTATGTAAGTATAAATCAATATATGTGTAAATGCAACAAGGAAGTAGATGGATTCTGGGCCTTTACTTAAATCTTACCTCTGTAAGAATGGCTTGTTCTCATGATGTGGCACTGTATGGTGCCCACCTTCCTGAAGAAAAAATGAGTGCATAAGCAAATATGGTGGATAAAGCTCATGGTGTCTGGCTATCAAGAGCTATAGGGTCTGGGTTCTTAAAGGCATGTAGTTAAACAAGCAGCTAATAGGGAAGCAATGGAGGCCAGGTGAAAAAGCACACCCGGCTATGTGATCATGAAATTTCAACAGGAAGAGGTATCAGAAGTTCAAAAAACACACATCCAAACTGATATGAAGGAAACTGGGTGTTTTGGAGACCCAAAGTCCACCAGCAAGACAATTGGACAGTCCCTCTTAGAAGGGCCTCACAGAACAAGGGATCTATCCAGGGTGTGGGTGTGGCATTAATGAGTCACATAACTCTTTCCTAGTTCTTTAAGATCTCCTTCCCTTACTATTGCAGCCCACGTGTGATATACCTCATTGGTTATGTTAGACTTGTGCATATTCATTTGTATATTTAGGATTATTCAGTACATGGTCAAGATAAAGGACATCTCAGAGATACCAGCAGAGAAAAGGATTCCCTGAGGATATGGGAAGTGGGAGGGGAAGAAGGGGGGAGGGGGAATTGATAGCACTAATGATCCAATGATCATATAGCTCCACCCAATGGTATTGAACAACAGAACTATATAGGAAAGGAAGGGATATATTGAAATGAATTATATGTCAGAAAAACCTTTAAAAAGTGTGATAAGAAAAAAGTGTGATAAGAGCTATATGAGTCCCCAATAAAATTATTTAAATAAAAATTGAAAAAGAAAAAATTAAAACAAGTTGACAGAAGACACAATACAACCTTGAGTCTATCTCAGCTGAATTCTGAGAGACAGTTGGATATATTTGAAACAGTGATTACAAATGACAGAAGAGCTTGTGAGTTCGGGGAAGACATGAATACCATCATTCATGATGAAAGCAAATGATTATTAAATAGACAGGCAAGAAAGGAAAGATCAAAGTTGGACTCCAAAGATACTCTGAAGCTTGCTCTTAAGCATACAATACCTAAAGCAAATAAAAGAAAGAATGAAGTCATGGAACTTAATGGAAAAATCTCAAAGGGCAAAACCAAATGTGATAAGGAAATGTGCAAGAATCTAAAATTAGAAAAACAAAAAGGAAAACACACTCAGCACATAGAAAACTGGAAGAAATAAAGAAAAATCAAGCTTTGAGTTGTAATATTGAACGTTTGTATGGGCAAAATATTCAATGATTCAGGAGTGATCAAGAGAAGAGAGAAGGAATACAGAGAGTCACTATCCCAAAAAAGAACTGGTTCACATTTCAGCATTTCAGGAGGTAGCACATGAGTAAGATCCAAAGGTGCTGAAGAAAGAAATTCAAGCAGCACTGAATTCATTAGCTCAAAACAGGCTCCGGGGATTGATGGAATGCCCATTGAAATGTTTGAGCAAGCTGAAGAAGCACTGGAGGTCCTTACTCATCTATGTTAGAAAATTTGGAAGACAGCTACTTGACCAATTGAGTGCAAGGGATCCATATTTGTACCCATTTCAAAGAATGGTGACACAGCAGAATATTCAAATTATAGAATGACATCATGGATAACATGCACAAGTAAAATCTTGTGTAAGATAATCCAATGATGGTTGCAGCAGTACATTGAGAGATAACTTCCAGAGAGCCAGACTGGATTCAGAAGAGGACTTTGAACAAGGGATATCGTTGCTGATATCAGGTAGAACTTGGGTCAAAACAGAGACTACCAGAAAGATACTTACTTGTGTATCATTGATTATGCAAAAAGCATTCAACTGTGTTGACCATAATAAACTGTAAATAACTTTGAGAACAAGGAAAACTCCATAGCACTTCATTGTACTCATATGGGGCTTATACATGGATCAAGAAGCAGTTATGTGAATAGAACAAGGAAATACTTCATGGCTTAAAATGAGGAAAGCTGTGTTTCAGGGTTGAATCCTCTTGCCACATTTGTTCATTCTGTATGCTGAGCAAATCGTAAGAGAAGCTGGATTATATGAGGGAGAATAGGGTTTCAGGATTGAAAGAAGGCTCATTAAGAACTTAACAATATTCAATCTACACAACCTTGTTTGCTGAAAAGGAAGAAAAATTGAAGCCCAACTCAATGTAAGAAAGACCAAAATCCTCACAATTGGACCAATAGGTAACATCATGATAAACAGGGAAAAGGTTGAAGTTGTCAGGGATCTCATCTTGCTTCTATCCACAATTAATACTCACAGAAACAGTAGTCAAGAGACATATTACACTAGATAAATCTGCTGCACAAAAAATTTTTTAGAGTATAGAAGAGCAAGGATATTTCTTTGATTTCAAGGTATTTTCCATTGCATATTATGCAGGTGAAAGTCAGACGGTGAATCAGGAAGACCATGCAAGAATTGGATGCATTTGCATTGTGGTGCTGCAAAAGAATACTGAAAGTACCATGGGATGCTGAAAGGATAAATTAATCTGTAATGGAAGAAATAAATCCAGAGTACGTCTTAGAGACAAGGCTGGCAAGACTTTGTCTTAAATACTTTGAAAATATCAGAAGAGACTAGTCCCTAGAGAAGGACATCATGCTTCATAAGTTGAAGGACCTCAACAAGATGGATTGACAAAGTGGCTTTGTCAATGGGCTAGGGTCTCAAAATCATTATAAGGATGGCCCAGGATCATGCCGTGTTTCATTCCAGTGTGCATAGGGTTGTTATGGGTTAGAGCCAGCTTAGTGCCAACTAACAAAAACTAGCAATAACCAGTTTGACAGAGGAGAACTCACACAACCTAGGGTGAGTGTCTCATGTTGTGGGAGAGGAAGAATATCAACCAGTTCCTGCCATAAAACATTATTCTACAACCCACTAATCCATAGACAGTCCTATAAGGTTTCCCAGTGAACTTTAATGAAATTCAAGTCCAGAGCTTAGGAGTCCGTGTCTGTCTCAGAGATATTGATTTCACTCTAGTGGTGGGCAAACCTTTGGGGAAAATGCTTAATGTCACTTATATGGAACCCTAAGAGAAATAAACACTTGATATTATGTTACTATCTGGGCATGTTTTACCTGGTCTCTATTCAGCCTTTGGTGACCCTGGCCATGTACGTTAGTCTCTGTCCTTTCAAATTGCACAATATCCTTCATAGACCTCACCAAAAGTTCCTCATTTAAAAGTGCTACAAAAGGAACTGGAGTTTACCTTAAACCCACAGTGGCTAACTAAAGAAACTGAAATCGTCCTTTCAATTTAAGGATGAGAGGCTCTAGTGTAGAAAGTAGAAAAGGCTGCTGTCCCAAGGATGTAGACAGTTTGCCAATAGATAATTGATAAAGTTGAGGATATATTAGTGAACAGACTTGGAAGTGATGTACATTTCTTCTGGCCATGTTCCATGGCCAAAACAAGACATCAATTCCCTAGATACAAAGAGTAAATATCTATCAATTTAGGTGTATTTCCGGAAAGAAAAAAATTAGTTTAGATATCCAGACCATCTCTTTGGCATGTTGGCTATGCTAAATAAAAAACACATGAAGCTATCCTGTACGGCTTTGAATGATTCTGTAAATATTTGCTGGCGTGCCTGGCAATCTAGAAAGTAAATTAAATTTTATGGAAATAAACTACCATGAGCCATTGTAGAGATTAGTATATGTGGCAGTAGGAATCCAATAAACCAAATGAAATGACAGCATAATCCCAGGACATAAAATTCATTGGGAGAATATGACTCAAAGAATCACAGTTTTCCTCAGTAATGAATAGATAATGACAAACTCTGCTGCCAAACACTGAACCTACATTTCTTTGTGTGCATAGTTCTTTTCAATGAGTCTTTCTCCTGTACCTAATAAACATTGATGACTATAAGAAGTAGTCTGTGTCTTTTTAAAAGTTCTACTTTGATTCAGCAGTCATTCTGAAGAAACCAGCAGACAGCAACTAACCACCATAAAATTTCATCAAAATTTTGAGCTCTTCTAAAGAAAGAAGTAGGATTCTTTTCAGAAAGGTAAGAGGTAACTACTCATGATTCTAGATTTGAGATTGCTGAATTCTATTATATTTAGAACCTTGGTTTATAAATCTTAAAGCATATCTCTCTCTCTCTCTCTCTCTCTCTCTCTCTCTCTCTCTCTCTCTCTCGTTGTTGAAGATATGGAAATTTTATCCTGGACAAAAAAGTTTCAAACTGAAAAATAGTTTTCTGTTTTTAATTTGAGAAAACCTAATAAGTTTATTTTCTTTGTAGGTATACAAAGAAGGGCAAACTCCAGATACCTGGGGGGGGGGGGGGGGGGGGAGCGCGGAACCTGGAACCCTGTAGTTAAGCATTCAACTGCTAGCCAAGAGGTTGATGGTATGAATTTACCCAATGGTTGCAGGGAAGGAAGATGTGGAAATAGAGTCCTGCGAAGATTATAACCTAAGAATTATATGGGGTAATTCTTCTCTCATACATGGCTACAATAAGTCAGACTGGATTTTTTTTAGTCAGTTAACACAGTTATATATACGAGAACTCCTCAACAAACAGAAAAAAAACAGAAACTGGTTTGAACAAAAACAATGAAAACACACCTGTTACATCTTTATGACAATTATGTTTTCTTTCCTTTTATTATAGACAATCTCTTAGAGTTCAACTTTAGAAACTCATTGACATACTCCAAGAAACTTGTATGGAATGTTTCTGTATCTCTTACTGTGTCCATATTGGGCCTGACATAGAGAATTAACACAGAAGATTCTATAAAATAATCTTAAAACCTGAGGATTTGAGAATTGGGACCTAGATTTATCATAAGCAGAAAATTATAGTACTAGTGGATACCATTTCAAAGCTTTCAAAGTTTTTTCACATTATTATGACTGCAAAGAAGTATCATTGTTTCTTTTCTATTGAATATAAGGAATCTTTGTAATCTCACCTATCTCCCATATTCAATGCAAGGGAAGGCAGGTGTTAATACTTCTCTGCTATCAAGCCTATCTAGGTGTAGGCCTCTCAATGCCAGCTCAAGAATCAGATACTACAAGAATGGCTATGTAGCTTTAGAACGGTGTCTAACTTCTCTAAAATGCTTCTCTTAATTGACAGTCTTATTATGAGAATATACATTTGCTCAAGTTGTAAAAAGCTAGTTAACTAAGCTATTACTTAGCCAGTTTCTCTATGAATATAATACACAACTAGAATTTTAGAAGCTCACAATTCAAATCTGTTTTGAATGACTATGTTCCCTCTAAGGAACCCTGGTAGCATATTGGGTGACATGTTGGGCTGCTAACTGTAAGGCCAGTTGTTCAAAACCAACAGTCACTGTGTGAGAGAAATAAGAGGCTTTTTACTCTTTAAATATCTGCAACAGGCTGAGCCCCAATGGCATAGTGGTTGTGTGTGGGACTGCAGCCCACAGGGTTGGTGGTTCAAATCCAGCAGCAACTCTCCAGGAACAAGGTTGGACTTCCTACTCCCACCAGTGCAGTGATGACTATGTATGTGTGTGTGTGTGTATATATATATATATATATATATATATATATATATATATATATCTGCAAGGACTTCAAGGGAGTAATTCTATGCATATCACTATGAATCAAATTTGACTTAGGGACAGTGAGTAAGTTTTTGGTTTTCTTTTTATGTCCATTCTAATACTTTCTATTCCCTTACATCAACTTTGATATTTTACAAAGTATGCCTAGATTAAACAAGTAAATAAATAGATCAGTGTGGAGAGTTGAGTCTGCTACTCCAAGAAAACAAACCCAGTGTTGCTGAGTTGATTCCAATTCAACACAACCCCACACGTGTCAGATTAGAGATTCCAATTGTTGATCTTTTGTAAGTAAGTCAGCAGACTTCTCAAGCTGTTCTGAGTAGACTACAAACATGAATATTTTAGTTAGCAGCTGAGCACACTAACCATTTGCACCTAAGAGGAACTGCAGACTGACTGTCAGAAGAGAGTACATCATGGTTGATTCCTTAGTGATGGATGGAAAAAAGAAATGAAAATGCTTTAACATTGATGCAATTTTTTGCCCTCAATTGGTAAACCTCTTGTGGAACAGGAAGCATTTTTTCAAGAAGCAATAAATAACAATTAGAGACAATGCTTCTACTATCATCAGAAAGAGGGCAATTGCATTCTTTTTCATTATATGCATGGGTGGGTTCTTGGGGAAAGGAGCCCTGGAGACATGGTGGTTATGCTTTCGGCTGAAAACCACATGATCACCACCTTGATACCACCAGCCCACTCCATGTGAGCAAGATCAGACATTCTACTCCCAGAAAGACTTCAGTCTCAGAAACCCACCGGGGCAGTCCTATCCCTTCCAATAAGATCACCATGAGTTGGAATTAACTTAATGACAGGGAGAATGAAATTAAGTTCCTGGGAAAGACTAAGGTTTAAGTACATTATATAGAACATTTAAAAACATCCTACCTATAAATTCATCAGATTTACTGCTATGATTTTTAAAAGAAGGCATTCTAGTATATCTCTATACTGTCTTATAAATCTGTCCACCTCTTTACCATAAAACCCCTGAACATTTTCTCATCACCATTATAGAGAGGACATGCCTCTTAAAAATTATAGATAAATATCTGAGCTACATTTTTCTTTTACTTAAGTCATTTTATTGGGTTCTCACAGTTCTTATCACAATCCATACATACATACATCATGTCCAGCACATTTGTACATATGCTGCTAATATAATCTTTGAAACATTTTCTTGCTACTTGAACCCTTGGTATTAGTTCCTCATTTTCCCCCTTCCTCCACCCTTCATCCCTAATTAAACATTTGATATATTTTTTTCTTGTCTTACACCAACCACTTTTCTGTTGTTCATTCACTGGGTGAGGGGGGTTAATCATTGTTATCAGTTCCCCCTTTCTCTCCCTGCCCCATTCTCCCTACCCTCATATTATTGCTACTCTTATTAATAGTCCTAAGGGGTTTATCTCTCCTGGATTCCCTGTGTTGAAAGCTCTTATCTGTATCAGTGTACATTCTTTGGACTATTTGGATTTGTAAGGTAGAATTAAGGTCATGATAGTGGGGTGGAGGAGTGGAGGGTATTAAAGAACTAGAGAAATATATGTTTTGTTGGTACTATACTGCACCCTAACTGGCTTGTCTCTTCCTTGTGACCCTCTGTGAGGGGATGTCCAATTGTCTACAGATGGGCTTTGGGTTTCCACTCCATTTTTCCCCTCATTCACATCAATATGATTTTTGTTCTGGGTCTTTGATGCTTGATACCTGATCCCATCAACGCCTCAAGATCACACAGGCTGCCGTACATCTTCCATGTGGACGTTATTGCTTCTCAACTAGATGGCTGCTTGTTTATCTTCAAGTCATTAAAACCCAGATGCTATATCTTTTGATAGCCGAGCACCATCAGCTTTCCTCACACTTGCTTATGCATCCATTTTCTCTTCAGCATATCGTGTTGGGAAGGTAGGTAAGCCGCACTTTTTTTCAATAAAATAACTTAAACTTAACCAATGTACTCATCAGTGTGGCTAAGAGGGATAACTGTTCTTACCATTTGCAGGACATAAGAATGAAAACATTGCCCCTACTCATTGGCCTTTGGGTTTTGAACACCTGCTTTGTGGTAAGTTCCATCAATCACAGCTGTTCCTATTATTATTTCGACCATTTTACATGTCCACAATGGAAATTCTTAGCCTGGATCGTGTTGTCTGAATCTCTAGGTGAAATTATTGACATAACACTTAGAAAACTTAAATCACATCCATACAGTGAGCTGTTCAGTTGTCATCCTTTAGTTCTGGGCTACTATAAGAAACAGGTGTCAAGTAAAGCATCCAGCTTCCTTCCATGTCAGTTTGAGATAATGCCATACATCCTCTCTGACTAGACTCAAAATGCACTTAGCTCTGTATTACATTAAATGGCAAACTTGCAAACACCATTCAGAGATGGCTAGAGTTTTCTCCAACTTTATGACAAAGTGCTCCCAACAAAGATTCATAGACCAGTGGTATGATTGCTATGGGGTTTTGTTTCCATTTTCTGTTTCACTAAGGTGCTTGTCTTATTAATTTAGGCATAAATTTTCATTTTCAAGTGTGAATGAGCCACTTTGCAAAAGATTCACTATATTTGCTTGTCATCATAACATGTAGCCTTTTAATAAGTGTTCTCCTATGGTTGAAATAAATTTATAGAGCTATTTTGTATGAATTAAGCCTTTGATTTTTAACACCTTTTATTTTCACCAAATGGCATTCTGATAATTCAATTCTCCTCATGCCTAAACACAATGGCATCAAGTTTACCCCACATATCTTTATTTAGAATCAAAAGAAACAAAGCAAAATAAGGAGCTTTTCACCCTAACAGTAAGAAAAGCTAGCAATTTGTAGATGCTACCAAAGGAATTCCAAAAAGGTCTGTTGAACAATCTTGTGCATTATGTAACTGACAAAGAAAGCCTCATACCAAAGAAAACAATGTCTTCGGTGGAAAAAAATATTGGAAGTAAGATTTAAGCAAAGCAAGAAGAGATAAGTTTAGGCAAAAGAAAAAGGATGTCCTGATAAAAGTATGAGAGGTAACCAGAAAACATAGCTCTCAAATTTTTAAAACCATATTTTGTTCACATTTAATAATAAAATAGGAGAAGGAATACTAAATGCATGAAGCTAGGACATCTATCAGATTTTATATTCTCCATAGTACCCTAAATTCTACCCCCCCCCTTTAAATCATGCTGGATAGAATTTCAAATTCTCATGGGCTCCGTACATCTTCTTTGATTTTTGATAAAACATAGGAAAAAATATAAAGCATATGAAATAATTCATCCCTTCATATTTATAGAATAATCACTTTATAATGAAATGAGATCTGACAGGGATGCAGGATACGGATCAGGAAGGACTTTGTGGATCTTGGTATGGAATTTCAATTCAATTCAAAACACATTAGAAAGGCTGAGCATAAGGTAAGGAGAGTAGTTCCTTTCCCTCGGGGCTATGGCAGTATCCAGATGAAAGATGATAAGGTCTTGCACTATCGGCAGTTGAGACAAAAAAATCAAAAGCGGATTTAGTATACATTTGGTGATTGAATCTACTCTGCACACTGTTGAATTGGATGAGGAGTAAGGGAAAGAAACAAACAAGTGAGCTCTGTCTCAGATCTGTTAGATTTGATATGGCTGTTAGCTTTCTTCTTGGAAATATCAAGATGACAGTGGGTAGACTTGATCTGAAGTGCAAAAGAAAATCAACGGTGCTGTGAGAGCGCCCAATAAAATGACTTTTTTAAAAGAAGGAATCAAGGGTGAGAGCTATATTGAAATTATATTTGAAGTCTTGGGGTTTTATGAGGGAAAAGTCAGAAAGTTTGGACATGTTATCGTGGTTGCTAAATGCCGGCCAGTTGGTTCCTAAAGACCATAGGTACAACAGAAGGAGACACCCCCTGCTCCTGGGCCATCTCTTATGTTTGAGCCCATTGTTTTAGCCAGTGTATCATTCCATCTTATTGTGGGCCTTCCAAGATTTCATTGTCCCTATACTTTACTTCGTATAATGTCCTCCTTCAGGAATTCTCCTAACAACCTGTTCAAAGTATGGGAGATCAGACTTGTCATCTAGCTTCTAAGGAGTGTTCTGACTGTACTTCTTCCAGCACATATGTCTGTTCTTGTGACAGTCCCTGTTGTTGCTGTTTGACTACATATGTTCCATCCCAGAGCAACCCTACACATAGCAGAAGGAAGCACTGCTCAGTCCTGAGTCATCCTTACAGCTGTTCACATTCTTGAGGTCCTTGTTGAAGCCACTGTGCCGGTCTATCTCACTGAGTCCCTACCTTTTCCTCACTGTGGCTCCTATAAACAGTCTTGGAAACTCACAGGGCTAGTTCTACTGTGCAGCCTAGGGTCACTGTGAGTCATTCCTTACTCAGCGGCAGTGAGTTTGGTCTTGGGGGTTTGGGGCTATTGTTTTTGTCATTGTTGTTTTCTGCTTTACCAAACGTGATGCCCTTCTCCACATACTGGTTTTTCCTGACATGTCCAAAGTATGTAAGACAGTCTCCTTATCCTTGCCTCTAAGTAACACTCTGGCTGTACTTCTTCGAAGACAGATGTACCTGTCCTTTTGTCAGTCCATGGCACTCTCACTGTTTTTTTGCCAGCACTACAATTCAAATGCATCCATTTTTCTCCAATCTTATTTATGCAAGAGGCATCTTTTAAATGCATAAGAAGCAACTGAAAATGCACTCATGGATCAGGCATGCCTTAGTCTTTGAAGTAGTATTCTTATTTTTCAACCATCTAAAAAGATTCCATGCACAAATTTAACCAATGTGTTGATTCTGGAGTCAAGCAAGACAGAATTCTGGACAATCTCAATCTTTTCATCATCTAGCTTAAGGTGGGGCTACCTATTGGTTCATTTAGGAGGACTTCGGTTTTCTTTATGTGAAGTTGTAATGCATACTGACTGATCTTCATCAGTCAGTGCTTCAAGTCCTCACTTTCAGCAGGCACAGTTGTACCATCTGCACATAGCAGGTTATTAATAAACTTTTCTCCAATCCTGATGCTACATTCTTCATATAAACCAGCTTCTCTGAGTATTTGTTCACTGTATGGATTGAATATAGTGAGAAGATACAATCCTAACACATACTTTTCCTGATTTTAAACCATTCAGTGTTTCTTTGTTCTTTCTCCACAACAGCCCCTTGATCAATGTAGAAGTCCTGCACAACCACAATGAAGTGTTCTGGAATTGCCATTCTCCTAAAGGCTATCCAGAGTTTGTTATGATTCACACAATTAATACTTTGCACAATTTAATTCACACAATTAAATACATAGTCAATAAGACACAGTAAACACAGTGGTATTTTCTGCTTTCAGCGGAATTTAGATATGGAGATAGATGAAATGGAGGGGAAACAAAACTATTGAGAACAAGTGGTCAACAGAGTATGTTTTCCAAAATGAAGTTATTACAAAATGAGCGCTATGTTTGGTTTGGTCAGAGTCTATTGAGAGGGAGATTAAAATTAGTAGTATTCTAATTCAATATAAGATGAATTAACAAGCTAAACTTTGGACTGCTGACTGAAAAGTTGGCAGTTTTATCCCACCGGATGCTGCACAGGAGAAAGATAAGGCTATTTGCTCCCAAAACTACCTATCTCCTTGCCTAGGAAACCCTTTACAGAGGGTCTCAATATGAGTTGGAATCATCTTGATAGCTCACAGTTGTAATGTACCTGTATGTTTATTTTTGTGGATTTGGAAGGATAGTCAATAACTGAACTATAGAGTTCTTGAATGAGATTGGGTATAATCATCATTTTAATGAAGGATTGAGAGAAGAGGACCTATTCTTGGATGTTGTGTTAGCCTGAGTTGATGAGGGAAACAACTTCAGTAACACTCATATATGTGTAAGAAAGAGCTTTATACAAACAGTAATTAGATATCAGGAAATCATCCTCGACCAGTCCAACTCAAGTCCATAAATCTAGCCCTAGTCCAGATTCATGCAAACACATGCAATAATGGTGATCACAGGCCAGTGGGAGCAACAACACAAGGTTCCAAATTCTGTGAAACCTGGCAGGGCTCTGGGAGCTTCCAGGGCGGTCAGCAAGCAGAAAAGGGAAAGGCAGAGGGAAGGGGAGGTTCCCAGGTCCCTCCCTCATGCTCACAAGGAGACACCATCAGGCTGTGACCTGATTCGCAGTTTTATATATCTTTTATATATCCCCAAGTTGAACAAAATTATGTAACTACCATACATGTTCCTACATTCACCACTTACCACATCTCGTCCACAGAAAACCATCCTTATAATTTACTTATGCAGCATAGTGCTGATTTGGGGGGGGGGGGTACAGAGAAAGCACTTAATTTTGGGTTAGAGAGACGTGCATCTAAGATCATCTCTAACACTGACAATCTCTATGAATATTGAACAGGTTGTCATATTTTAAATGATGCTTTTTCTCCTTTCTTCAGTACCTGTTTTTTCCCACCACTTCCAACTCCCCAATTTGACTTTACTCTACTTGTCTTGGAAATCTTCTACTTCCTCCCTTCATGCACCATGCAACATGGAATTCTCCTTTCTCTTTTGTTTCCCTGTCACTCAACCTCTCCCAACCTGATTCCTTTCCTCTACTGCTTCTCTTCCTCAATTCTAAGTTTGATATATTCATGTTCTCCAAAGAGATATTTGGTCTCTCTAGGATTTAATTTCATCATCTGTATAAAAATGATATACACCTAATTCTTGGTATTTTAAAGAATTAAATAAATTCATATTTTTAAACTACTTAGAATAGGATCTGACACAAATTAAATGGTCAAAATAAGTAATTTTAAACTCAAATTAAAAATAAATTGAAGTTGTGAGTTGGCAGACAAGAATTAACAACTCTAATATGTTCTTCCTGGATTATCTACATTTACTCTAAACACCTCTGTATTTCCATTACTTAAGTTCAAAAGTTAAAAAAGCATTTTCAACTCCTGTCCTGTGAAATTTTCCCAAACCCAATTCCAATCAACAAATTTGAAAGCCATGTGCAATATAAATAGTCAATATGTTTTCTATGCATGAAAGAACATTTTATACATGTTCTATTTTAGTAAGCATATAAATTAGTCAATTTTTCATTATTTCTCTTGTTCTCAAATGCCTTAGCTATTTTTTGTGGGCATCACTGCCCCCTGGTGGGTGTAGGAGTCCCAGCCTTGCTCCTCGAGAGCTGCTTGGCACACTTGTCCCCCAGACCTCCCTCAGCTCCTTAGGCCATTGCTCAGACCCGCAAACTTGCATGGGCAACAGTCTCTGGGCTGAATGTGAAGTCAATCTGACCGGCGCCAAACAGAACTCAGGAAGGAAGTTATTCAAGGTTCCTAAATACTTGTCCCAACAATAGGCAGAGAGAGAGAGAGAATATTGGAAATACAGATTACCAAGACTCAAAGAAGGTGTGGGATGTCACTGCCCTTGAAAGAGGATCTTGCAAATATTCATGATATTGGTAAAAACTCCATCTTCAGACAGCTCCCGAGAGACCACTCATTTGTCTTGCAAAGTGTTAGAAGACAGGCTTTAACAGCATTTATTGAAAGCTCATCAGATGAACTTTCATTGGAAATAACAGTGGTACAAAGGGCTGAATGCCAACCTGCTGCCCGTGAAAGTTACATGAGATGGCAGAGAGTGAAAACAGAAGAATATTCCAACTCTCACTTCACCTGGACAAATTTTCAGAACCAATTATAAGCCCATTGCTAACCATCAGTACAATGCTGAGTAGGGAAGGAAAAAGAAGAAGGAAAGGAAGGAATCTGGGGCAGGTAAACAATGTGTTCCGAGCTGGTGCTTTCTCCTTTTAGAAGTAGCACTATCACAATTTCGAGGACTTGGTGGACATCACCAAACAGCCTGTGATGTGCCTGAAGGAAATCTTACAAGAAATTGATGGGAAAATGTAGAAGAGACACACAGAAACCCATGGGAGCTGAAAAGAGTTTACAGACATTAGCAAGTACAAGAGAAGAATGATTGAGAAACCCACTCAGGACACAGAGCAAGCATCTTCAGAGTGCTCCTGCACCATACTTGAGACACAAAGACTTGAGCACCACCTGTTAAAAGAGGTTAGATGGTTGGTTTCCCTCATTCCACTAGCTTTTACAAAACATTTTTTAAACCCCCTTATGAAGCATCAGATGAGTTTTTTGAGATGAACAAATTTATTTATAGACTTGTATTAAACCAGATTATCCATGATGCAGATAGAGGCTAGAAGGTCAAGAGTGGGTCTCTTCTGAAATATTATATTTTCACTTGTAAAATTAGGAACTATTATCAAAGTGAGAACTCTTCTCTGTGTCCTTGTTGTTGTGTCTCTGAGGAGCTGAGAAAACACAGATGTGGAGTAAGGGTATACCAAAAAAATCTCCAACTACATTTAAAAAGAATAACAAGTTGATCTTTGTAAAGGAAAAAAAAACAGAAAAAAAAGCCTAATCATACTAGAGAGATAATCACTCAAATCATTGCAATCTGGTTTCTAGCTCTCCAACTTCACTAAACACTAAATCAATATTTAGCATCATGATTGAGAATCTCCTAATCCAGAGGTGGAAAACATCTAGCCCTCGGGTTGTATGAACTTCAAAAAATCATCAGTACCAGCTAATATCACACACCTAATCTAAAACAGCCAGTTCTAGAAATTACATGATGGGTGGATTCATTAAATATTGACTAAATGTAACAAGCAAATTTTAAATTAATAATTTTGTATGGCCCAGGAATTGTACTATAAATATGCAATTGACATTGACCTCCAAAAAGTTTCCCCATCACTGTCCTAGTCAACATTTTGTTTTGTTTTGTTTTCAATTCTTACATTTCATTTCTTTTGTACAGCTAAGTGAAGGCTCTAGACGCCGTGGGAGATATCACAAAGAAAATGGTCTCCAAACACCGAAAGTTGAGCAATCAACAAGAAGTTCTTCCGATATTCAATTTGGACGATACCATGAAGTTAAATTTCCATTTATGCCCTTTAAACCTGCTACACATCGCAAAATTGCTAGGCCTACACGAAGACCTTACAGAACTATTAGACCTAGACCTCAAGCTGAGACTCCTCTTCCTGTAAAAGCTAATACCAACTCCTTGGTAGTTACAACAAGAACAACAACAGCAAAGTTTTCCCCAACCACTTCACCTATGTCTTCCCCAAGCACAACCACAATACAGCCTTCCACAACCACTTCCACTACAGCTTTCCCAACCACCACCACAACACAGCCTTCCACAACAACTTCACCTATACCTTCCCCAACAACCACCACAACACAGCCTTCCACAACCACTTCACCTACACCTTCCCCAACCACCACCACAGCACAACCAACCACCCCCAATTCACCTACACCTTCCCCAACCACCACCACAACACAGCCTTCCACAACCACATCACCTA